>BPLR01015879.1:0-45892 GCA_021605095.1 Caerostris extrusa
AAATTTTTGCTGTCAATATAATTACAACAGCCGTTATACCCAGAAATATACATATCGGGTCAAAAGCCAACTGGAAATCATTTATGGCAGCAACATCGCTGCTAAGACTGATGGTTACCAAAATGGCCTAAAATCCATCTAATCCAAAACGACGGAAGGAAAAATCTCTGTCATGGGCGCTGATGAGAAACTGACCCACTATCGTCTGATTCCGAAGAGAGCATGGGACTCGCGTAGTTCAAACAACATACACATTTAAAAAACGTTCTGATTCCCGCAGTGAGTATACCATCGTTCTTACGGTCCAAAACAACTCGTCTACAAAATTTATCAAGATCCAACAGAACAAAAAACCCGTTGTCCCGGTGAATACTACAAGACTGAAAACAGTTTCCTGGGCACCACGACGAGTACCTCGTTACTTACTACTCAAACTAAAAAGGAAAAAGGTAAGCATCTTTGTTCAATAATTATTTTTCCGATAGTTGAATTTAAAAGTGTCATTCATTTTCAAAACTTCAAAAAAGTGACGAATATAAACTAGTTATTAATTTGATTGTATTTGTCAGTATATGTGAGCATCTAAAATGAAATAGTAGAGGATACGCTCAAATACCAGAGCGGTTCTGTTTTAAAAATGTATTGATATGGTGGAAGAGCAGTTTAAAAGGTCCCGATTGGTTGCTCCTTCAAACGTTAACAATGAATCAAATAAATACTTACACTGAGATTCAGTATTTTTCTATATTTACAATTTACTCCTTTAATATTAGGCTTGGCCCTCTGCAACTTTTAATTTAAGCATATCTGCAAAATATATTCAGCATTTCACACATGCCAACTTGGAGAGAGAGATATCATCCATAGAGTTTCAGATTCATTTAGGTGTTGAATAACATAAGTAAAGAATAGCCAGGGCATACATTAGCGTGGTTCGGGTTTCTTATTTAAAATCACTGATTGTCGAATCAACATGAACCGTTTTGCCAACGCTGAGTTGGCTGTTATTTCATTTCACTTATGCGTAACTAACGGAAATGGGTGTGCCATTTTTTGTGCACCACATGGGTGTGAAAATATTTTCCCCAGGTGTGTACCAAATCGAGAAATGTTCTCTCATGTGCATCAAACCTTACGCATGCGTAGTTTCTTTAATCGAAGTTATGGAAGTTACCGGGCGGCAGGGATCAATAAGAACAATCACATTGGAAGAGGATATACTGCACATCGTGGATCAAACCCCAAGCTTCGGTGCTGTAAAATGTTCATCACCTAAAACTATACTTACAAATATCTTCTTCTATACGAAGCGGGATTACACCGTTACATCTTCAAAGAATTCACTTGCTGCAGGAGTGAGACCATCCGTGATTATTATATGGGATACCGATAAGTATATCTGCGTTAAGTATATATTCACAGTGGTATTTTGCCAAAATGATAAAATTTTTCATTTTCCTTCAAGAGCTTCTTCCTCAGTTACACCCTTCTCAAGTGCTTTATTCTTGTAAGCATCTACTATTGGGACATTTCCATCATATAAGAAGAGACACAGAGAGGTTAAGCTGCTCTCAAACTTCTGGAAGAAATATGTTATAATAATTAAATCACGTATTACAGAAAAATAAATGAGTAAAAAAAAAATGAAATATCAATCTTATACATTCTTGTTAAGGAGAAGCATAAGCCAGTTTCAAACACAAATTTGCTTATCATCTTCCTTCAAGAGCTTCGCCAGGAATTACTTATTACCAAAGCGTTTATATATTGTGCTTGTATCAATACTGTGGGTGGGTGGGTGGCGATTTGCAGCCATACTTACACTTTTTATATCTATATATATAGAGAGAGATTTTCAGGGCGAATGATATCAATAACAAATCACTGATTTCAATCTGAGAAATGAGGGATAGGAGATTTCAGAAGCAGAAAATGTTAAGAAAGCAATTCTGTAGGAAAGTAGAAATGGTGGTTAAGTTAAATGTTACAGCAAATGTTTATAGGATCTTTAAGTAGCGGTAGAAAATTATTACATGTAAATATATATTATAATTTCTCGGACATATATAATTATATAATAATTTACCACCATTCCTGTATCGCAATATATATATATATAATATGAATAAATAAATAAATATATGTATGAGAGAGGCTTGGGAAATTACATATGTAGTTTATTCAAAAAAATATTTAAATAAAAAGAAAAAATATATATACTCAATTAATTCGATTATCTACTAAAAACCAAGGCATATTGTTTATTTAAAATATACAGATGAAAACTTTTATCTGAACATATGAAAATTTTTTTTTTTTTTAAATAATATAAATAATTTTTATTTTACACATATTGTTTTCCTTCGCAGATCAGAAAAAACTTCATCAAAATTGAAAGCGAAAGGAAGCCGCAAAAGAACTATTAAAATAATGCCATGAAAAAAAATTTAAAAAGAAGTAAAAAAAAAAAAATCTCTCGCAATTTAACCTTCAAAAAATATTATTCTATACTTAAAAATTTTCAATAACAATGTTAGAATGTTTTGTATTCTAAAATGGGGCAGGATAAAAAAAAATTTAAAATACAAAATAATTCCCCACCAAAAAAAAAAAAAAAAAAAAAAAAAAAAAAAAAAAAAAAAAAAAAATGCTGATATTATTTTAAACTGATTTTTTTGTTGAAATTAATAAAATTAGCTATCAAAATTATTAAATTCATTTCACCATTAAATATTTTAAACATAAAAAGGGGAAGGATTAAAAAAAAAAACTTAAATCGTAAAAAACGTAAAAAAAATTGAGATGTATATATATAAAACATTACATTTTATCTGTGATATTCTGTGTTTGTGACGTTTTTTGTGTTTTTTTATTAAGAGCTTATAAATTTAGTCTGTGATATTTAATCTGTGATATTCTTCGTTTGTGATATGTTATGTGTAATTTTAATTTTAAAAAATTGCAGAATATTCTTTTGAAATCTCTTGTTACAAAATTTTATAACACAAGCATACTTGATGATATAACCTCAAAGACAAAAAAAAAAAAAAAAAAAAAAAAAAATATAAAAAAAAATTGCATAATATTCTTATATTCTTTCGATATTTCATGTTACAAAATTTTATAATACACAATCATACTTGATGAATTAAAAAAAAAAAAAAAAAAAAAAAAAAAATTGCGTCATGTAAAAATGTTTTCACCTGTGATATGCATGTCAAATTGTGTTGTCCTGTGTTTGTTGTGACGTCATATTAAAATATTCTTAAATCACCTCATTGTAAAAATCTTGTAAAATGTAATAAAAATTGTAAAATACATGTAAAATGTATAAAAAAAAATATAAATGTATGAAAATACATAAAAATGTGAAAAAAAAAAAAATAATAATAAAGTATTAAAAATTTAATACCTAAATTTGCGTCTGTGTGATTTTTTTCATTAGTTTATTGATTTAATAATTTCGAATTATAGTATGTCTTAAATAACTTGATATTATTAACATATGTAATGGGACACACTGATTACTTTAAATTAAATTTAAAATAGTATTAAAATCAATATTTTATACAGAAATATATTAATATTAATTTTAATGTATTTATATATTAATTTTTTACGCAAAGTTCAACAATTTCCAATATTTAGTAGCAACATTGAGCGATAATTATGTTTGGAGTGAAACAATAATTTTCTGTTCTGCACTAACTTTTAGAATCAAGAACAATTTTTTAATTTAACTATTGTAATAGTTATTAATCAATAATAAATTTAACTCACGTCAGACATGTTTTCATTATTTGAAATACTCTGCAATTTTTGGTAGATGAAAATTTATAACAATACTTTCATTCAAATTAGATGTTCAGGCTTATTGTTTTAGGCTGTTAGTTTCGGTCATTTAATCGTTTAGGATTCTCCGGTCCAGTGTCCTTCGTTGCCATATCCTAGTTCGCGATCGCCAAATGGACGATAGTTCATCATTCGAGTAAACTTTTCCATTAAGCTTCAACCTTTTTTATGACTGGATGTTCGGTTTTTCACAAAGAGTTGCCCGATTTATAATTTATCTCAGTTTTAAACGAGCCTTTGACCAGTTTTTAAGTTTGTCCAAATTGTGTTTTTTGTGGTTGAATTTTTGGAATATCGTTATTTATTTGGATTATTATTATTATTATTATTACAGGAGTAGAAAAGTAACTTTATACTAATTTCTTATATAATTTATGTAAATTATTGTTACTGGAGTTTAATTTTTATTAATTCGCGTAGACCCCAAAAACAGGAGGGTAGGAGTAGGAAGGGTGGGTAAAATGTGTCAAAAGATCCACTTTGGATCGTAGACTTCCCAAATCATTTTTAATTATTTTTCGGTGAATGACAACATTTGGATTACATATCCTTGTGTTGTTTTTAATTCTTCACGTTTTATCAGCACACTCGTTTAACCTGGCCGTTACAGATTTCACCGAAATTGGATACAGCCCATTTAGCCGAAAATAGAAAAAGAAATACGTATTTTTTGAAACATAATACATACAAGAAGGCAGAATTTTGTTAACAATTTAAAATTTATACAATACAAAAACTTTTTAAGAGAAACGAAAGCTTCAGTATTTTGATTTAAAATTTTAATTTTTAAAAAGTGCCGCTATAATTTTTTTTAATTGCAGGACAAACGTTAAATGATTCACATAGTTTTAGTTTGGGACAGCAACTGAATCGTAGTTAAAAGTGTTGAAGAAAGTAGTTTTATTTTATAAAGCACAACGTTTAATTTTTTAAATTTTTAAAAAACTCCTTCATCACATTTTTAGAAGTTAGTTTACATGAATGCTAAGCGCTTTACAAAATTTGAGCGGGACAACAATGAGAAAAAAAATTTGCTTTTTAAATTTTGATATTAAATCGATATTCCACTGTAAGAAGCCCTATAAAAGGAACAAAATTTTACATATGGCCTTGTTACTTGACAATTTTCTGAAATTAAATTTCAATTTGAATTTCAAAAGTTTTTCAAACTTTTCTCGCCGCATTTTTGTAACTTTTTGAAACTGCGAATGAACAGGTGAATTCAGATTTATTTGCAACTTCTTCATTGAATTGATGATGATTGTTTTTCGCCAGAGAGGAGTCTCAGGTGTTAGAAAATAATTTACGCTCATAATTATAATTGAGTAGTATAATTTCATTAAAAATGACAAACAAAATCTGTTTGCTGGCATCTCTACGAACTTGTCCTGAGGTAGTAACTTACCAATGACCTACTAAAATACTTGGAGAAAGTGCGTCGATTTCACACGGATAGAATTTTTTAAAATACAGCTCTTTGGTTTATTGGGAGGTAATGCTACTCAAATATTTCTTAATTCAGATGTTCATTTTCATTTTAATACAATAAAAATTATAATGAAGAGTTTTCTGTCGTATTTCCTGTAATAGGTGCCATTTTTTTTTTTTTTTATAATTATTTTTTTACTAAAACATGATGTAAAGTAATTGAGGAATCTATTTAAATAAAATGCCAGTTAATTAACCCCATTCAATATTTTTTGTTCTACAGGAGAACATAAAATGTATTTTATAAAAAAAGATTTTAGTTTTTTTACTGAGTGATATTGGTGTCATGATTATTCTAAAAAGAAATTTGGTTCGCTGTTTTTTTTAAATTTTTATTATCATGGTTGAACATGATGTTGTCCTGGTTAGAGGTCCGTGACGTTATCCGAAATGAGGGAAAATGGTAGTTCAGGACCCTTAACTCTTGAAATGATTCATGAATAACGTTTATCTTAAGGAATTTTCTGGAGAATTCGGCGCCTGATGGCCTAGGACATCCTTTATATACACTCCACTGCAATGTGCGGCCACCTGCCTTTTGTGATTGGTTATTTCACGTTGACGTCGAAAGTAGGTGGTAGTCACATTAATGTGCTGGACTGGGTATAATAGAGCTCTTCCCTCTATTCTAAAGGAACTGAAAGTTGGGGTAAACATCTTCCATTTTTTCGTACTAAATTTGCCGCTGTATCGCCCTTTGGCTTCTTTTCCCTGCACTCATTTATTTAGGAAACGTAAACATGTTTCAAAGTGATTCTGAACATTACGAGGAATTCTGCTTCTGAAATCACAGTTATTTAACTAAGGGCTTAATAAAAAAAAAACAAGAAATGTTATTTTGTTTATAATTTTGATCATTTTGTACGAAATCATTAAAAAAAAAGTTCATATATTTGAGTTATGAACTCTAAAGAAAATTAGCTCCTTATCGAGTGTTTATTGGGTAGAAAGAATGATTTCTGTGCTCGCGGGTGTCTTTTCATTTCCTTCGTTGTGATGAATGCTACACTCAAGAAATGTACGATATTTTATTTTAGAATATATAGAAAATTAATTAATTAATTAAATGTATGGCAATTTTGAAGTGAAACAGCAAAATTAACAGCAGAATCTTTTTAAATGTTTGTTTCGAAATTGCTATCTTGGAATAAAAACGACTTCAAGTTTGCTGAACTGTCTCTAGAAATATGATTCGTGTAATGACTTTACAAAGCGCTGTGATACTTTAGGAAGACACAGCGTTGTGTCTCGTTGTATCGAAATAATATGAGGCATGAATATTTAAATAAGTTGAAAAATACGGTGTTATATTTAAATATGGTGTCAAATATTCATATTTAGAATCTAATATCAGTTTAATAAACTAATTTTCGACACAATTATGCTGTTTAAAGGAGGATACAACAGATGCATTCGATTTCCAACGCTCGTTTCCGCATTTCGATTCAAGATTCCAACGTCGGCCATTTTATTGAATGAATGAGAACAATGAGGTGCTAAATCAAACAAAAGGACGCAAACGAAACAGTGCAACGACACAATATTATTAAATAATTAAAATAAAAAGGATTTCTCGAGGGCCAGTTGAATAACGCTGATGGTGAATATTTTTATAACTGCGATTGTAAACGAGTTGAGATTGGAGCATAAACTTGCATCTTGCACTTGGATTGTTGCTTTCGAATTTTCTGGAGTTCTGATACAAATGTGAGGAACCCACCCCTGGATGTTCTCGTTCAAGGCACTGCTCTCCCATACTGCCCAAGCAAACGATGTGCATGCACCTAGTTTCAGGCATTCGTTAATTAATGAATTACGCAAATATGTTGCTTAAAATTTAGTTTTTTTAAGAATGCTGCTTTTTAATGTGGAAAAGCAGTCGTGCCTCCGATTATATTTTTTGCTGTATAGAAGTGGCCATACATTGTTTTTCCTGAACAGATGTGACGGCAATATGTTTTGTACAGATGTGATGGCCATACGTTTCTTACAAATATAGTGGCTATATGTTTTTGTATAGATGTAGTAGCTATACGCTTTTGTACAGATGTAGTGTCCATAGGTTTTTTAAAGAAATGCACATTTTACATACATATTTTTCAAAGGTGAGGTAGTCATACAATTTTTGTTGTAGAGATGTGATTGCCAAACGTTTTTGTTGTATAGATGAGGGGGACATACACTTTTTGTACAGATGTGGTGACCACACGTTTTTTGATGTAGAAATATGGTGGTCATACGTTTTTGGAACAGATGAAGTTGCCGTACATTTTTTTGTTTTGCAGAAGGGCATTTTTTTTTCTGTACGTAGGGACCATATTGTATTCTACGAACAACACCCAAGAAAGTGAGGAAGACAGGACTTTTAGGGGTTACCTTCCGAATTTGCATATTGAATGGGACAAAGCCCGAAAATCTCTTACCAGGTAGCATAGCTTTCAATGAAAGATGTTCATATGCACTGATACAATCGCTATCCAATCTTTGCGTTTTCGAAATTTATCTTTCTACAAGCGGATTACAAAAATCTATAATTCAAATTCTCGCATGATGCAATCAAAGATTTCACAAAATTATGTTATTAAGAGGACAAGGTACCTTTTTTTCATCATTGTCATTTTTATTTATTGGATAATGATAAAAGTTGTGATTGTATTGCTTTTCAATATTTTTCAAAAACTCATTTTGAAAAAAAAATCGTTTTAAACTGCACATTTAATTAAAATTTTAAAAAATTTGTAGTTTCAAAATTTTTAAATGCTTACATTTTTTTAAATATTGATATTTTTCGTCACTTTTTTTCTATAGAAAAATATATTCTCCTTCGTTGCCCTTTGTCTGGGATTTTACAATACACCCAAGAAAGACAGACAAGACAGGAATTTTAGGGGTTACCTCCTGAATTTGTATATTGAATGGGACAAAACCCGGAAATCTCTTACCAGTTAGCATGGTGAGACGTGGTATAACGGTGAGACGATGTTGTAAAAAAGACTTGAAATGATTCGCAGTCCATCAGAGACCGTTATCGATTCTACCTTTCTAAAATCGGAATTTTTTTCAAATAAATATTAGATAAGGACTATGAAATTGCTCTTCTACAACGAGCAGGGGGAAAAGAATCCCAGCATACTAATATTCCAGGGAATACTAAAATCTTATTATTATATAATAACAATTTTTAATCAGTTTTCCGAAACTATAATTTTACATCTTAAAAAACAGTTATGAGTTCATCAAATATTTTACTCATACAGGAGAATGAATAACCTCTTATCTGCAGATGAAAGTAAATTTGAAATATTGAAAAAAAAAAAAAGCGACTGTTTTATTTAAATAAACTTTTATTTTGGAAAAAAAAAGCCCCACTTTGTCAGCAGTTGTGGCATATGTGCAGGGAATGGGTTTGGGCTGATGGACCAAGAACTTGCATTATTCTAAGATGTTGGAGACTCATATTTTTTTTTTTTTTTTGATGAATTGTTATTGCGGTTTATATATATATATATATATATTTAAATAATGCTTATCAGAAATTCACTTGTTGTAATATAATGTCAATTGTACGACTCATTTTAACTATTTAATTTGTAAATATTAATAAATATATTTTTGTTATATTTAAAATCATAAAATTTGCTTTTGATTTATTTCATGTGTATGCATTTCCTTCTCCAACATGTAAATGTCTCTGAAGGCATTCGAACCTGTAGGTTTATCTGTGGTATGGGTTATTACTAGTATTTAGATATATTATTAAATGGGTTATTGCGGAATTATTGTGAAGACAGCGTGAGTATTGTGAAGATAATTTAGCGTGTTCTTTCTAGATGCGAGATATGTAAGAGTTTAAAGTGTATAACAACATCACAACACCCCCCCCCGCCCTTCCCTTTCAGAAAAAATTTCTGCCTCATCTGTAAAGACAACAATAGTTTTGCTATATTGTTATGCAAAAAAATAGTTATTGTTTTTCTTTCAACAATGATTAGAAGGTAATTGTTGTTGGTATTTTAAATATTTCGATGCATTGTTGTTTTATTACAATAAGAAGTAATACATTGTTGTCCTCCATTGGTAGATTAAACTTTGAGCACTTACCAATGCAAAAAATATTCTAGCAATTAAAAAGTCGCATTTTCAATATTTTAAAGAGTTATTTTGATTTCGAAGCTTTCAAATCTTTAAATAACATCATCAATAATGGCCCTTGTAAAGAACTGGCTGAAGAAAAATTGTAAGTAACACATATTTTTAATAGGAAGAATATGAGATGAATGCATTGGTAAATACTGTAAACTGCGCTTTTTTTTTTATTGTTTCGTAATTGAATGATTGTATTTATTATTTTTATTTTGCAGCAAAAATGATTTTAATTATTCTTGTAAGATTCTAGTTATCATTAAATATACACATTAACAATAAGACAAGGATACAGCATTTCCCAATAGATACATCCATAGATCATGATATATGCCACATTTCAAAATGAAATTGTTGCTTTTTAGAAATTTATATTGTAATAAATAATTTATAATAAATAATTGATATATGATAAATAATAATGTATAAATAATCGAAACAAATAATGTAATAAATTAATAATAATAAATAATGTAACACATTAAATTCTTTAAAGCATTTAATGTATAACATTATTTATTATGTTCATGCATTTAAATGTAACATTATTACAAATGTAAATCTAAGCAGACATATAATTGTTATTTACATGGAATTTAAAACTTATCTTTATTGTTCTGTTATTCGAAAAAAAAAAAAAAATTTAAAAATTTTTATTAGTTGTATTTATTCAATTTCAAATATTTTAACTATCGAGACACTTAACATAAATTATTTATGAAACTTTTTCTTTAAAACAAGAGGAATAAACGCTCATTTTTTTAAATACTAAATATTAATATCTTGGAAGTATGGATTGTTTGAAAAATATTTTTTTCTTTTGATTTTCATTTTCGTTTCCTTTTACTTCTCATACTGCTTAATTTTGCATGAATTTATGCATAAATATTAATTCTATTCAGTCAAGTTATTTTCTCTTGCTTTGAAAAAGTATACTAAACTGACAATTAACATGAAAATTTAAGAAGAGTTTATTAAAGATTAAAAGTTTGTTATTTTCTAAATATGAAATTTAAAATAGTGTTGGAGAAATTTCTCATAACGGTGTTCGTAAGAGCCAAGACACAGCTGCCATCCAAATGCATCGCCAACTCGAATGGGATTGTCATTCAACTTCATTTGATCACTTGAAAGCAGTTGAACCAGATCTTAGACAAAGATTTTTTTATAGACATAACGCGCCAAATCTAACGCATTGGAAGAAACTGGGTTACTGCAAAAATAACCCAATATTAGAGATTTTCGCAATATAGCTAAATGTGTGGATGAACTGTATTTTATGTACAGGATTCAGATTTCCTTTTCCATGCTTTCTTTAATTTTTTTTTTTTTTTTTCTTCTTTTTTTTGTAGATTTTAAAAACATTTATTAAAATATAATATATTTATAATATTTTTTTAGACAAAGATTTGTTTTATTTATAGTTTATAGCTTTTTAGTACATGTTCTTTGTCTCTATGCAATTTTAATACAAAAATTATTAATTTCTTAATTTGATATATTTAAGCGGCATTTTAAACTGCCACAATTTAGAAAAATAATTTCCATTTTTGGTTGGCATAAATTTGCTCGAATTTCTATTCAAGGCCCTTTTTTGCTTAAAATAAACATAATGAATGAAAGAAGGATCCTATTGTAGAAAAACTATAATAAATATTTCATAAATATTCATTAATTATATAATATTTATTATTAACTATCACACTTGAAATTCGAATAAATTTGAGAAAATTCAAAGAAAATATGTCTTAGGTATTTTTAAATTTTTATTACAATTCAAATAATGAGAAATGTCTCTTTTTTCAGCTCCTGCTTGAATTGTTGCCGCAACACAGAAGATTCTGAAAAGCAAATGAAAGTAAGTTCTAATACGTGTTTATTGAAATTGTTTATCAAGAAAAACTTTCAGAAAATATTTTTATCCTATATTTTTAGACTTCTTATTAAGAATTGGTTCTTCAACATTCATTTAATTAAAGTTAATAAGATAAACTTTATTTGAAATGGTATGTATATAACGAAATATAAAATTTAATGAACGTTCCTTTTTTTTATAGGAAGTGAAACCAAAATCCAGATTTTTCTCTTTTAAAAAGTTGTTCCAAAAGAAGAACCCAAAAGTCACTTCGGTAAGCGAAAGTTGTGTTATTTAAAATACGCTAAAATAATACTGAGTTTTTAAAATTTTAAAATTTCTCAAGACTATAACAAACTGATTCAATATGATTTGTAAATGAATACGATAAAAATAAAAAAAAATCAACTTTTTTTTTGGAGTAAGTGGAACAAATATGGGGAATAAATGTTGTATTTTGTAGTTTTTAAAAAATATAAATTGCACTGGTCCTTCGAATTAAAAATTTATCACTTATTTCTAACATTGTCTAGCTCATTACGAAAGACATATAAAATAGAGATATATTCTTAAAATTATACGTTCAACAATTAAAACTTTATTAATTAAAAAATAGAATAGTAAAAGTGTATATATTTAGAAGAATTTCACATTTATAAATTGTATTCAATTTATTTAAATTAGCAAGTCTGTAGAGCATGCGCAGTTGTAGTAAAATGCAAAGCTGGTAATAATAAAAGAAATTATGAGAATCGCCCATTCTTTAAATTTTAAATACATTGAGGTGCTTTTAATTAGCATTTTAAGGGTGTGTTCTAAAGAACTGACACAATTGATTCTAAGATAACAGAATTATGATACAAAAAGGAAATAATAAATTATGATTTTCTTAATTGAAATTTCATAATGACAGAAATCCCCGTTATTTTATGAATGTCATCCTATTGAAGTGAATTTAAAGATAATAAACAGCTGTTGTTTCCTTTTCAGTTGGACTCTGCTGTCAATTCGTCTCCAGAAGGTAAAAAGAAATTTAATTAATCTATTTAACATCATTAAATTTGATTATTAACGGTATAGGCTTAAATACAAAAAAATATGTTATAGGCTTAATATAATAAATATGTTACAAGCTTAAAAACAAATAAAAAAGATTTATAACTTAAAATAATTACAAAAAATTGCTTCTAAGGAAACAATTCAAAGAAGTATTAATCGCAGTTTACCGCTTTAAATTATGCAGCAAATTTTAGCGTGTTCTTTAAGCCAAGATGTTTTGGTGAAATTATTGGCTTCAATTTGTAGCAGATTATGATATTCGAAGTGGCAGAATTCTTAATAACATATTATTAATTTATAATGTGTGTATTTAAAATTCAGAAGCCTAATCGATATATTGCAATTTTGAAACTGTGCGTATGGGTACAAACTAAAATACTCTCATTTTTGATAAATTTATAAAGCATAAACAGTAAGCATCAATTTTAAGCATGATTTAAAATATAAATAGTAATCATCATTTATAAACACACTTTAAATTATAAATAGTTAATATAATTTAAAGCCGAAATAGTAAGCGTCATTTTTAAATATTGAAATAGAAATAATCTTTTTATAGCATTTAATTTACTTCTTCAAATAGCATGCTTGCATAATTATAATCTTACCTTAATTGCCTATTTATTACTGTCAACTTTAGTCTCCCTCGTATAAAAAGACCAACAATAGCGCAGAAAACTTTTGATGATTTTCAAATAACCAACATATTTAACTCCGCGATATGTTTAGAATAATTAGAATATTGTTGTTTCAAAAACAAAAGTAATCGCAAAATTTTATTAACTTATTTTGTCTGTGTAAATAAATGCTTAAAATTGCAGAAAATTTTTTTCAGCTATTAGATCCATGTATATCTCAAAAATGTTGTGCCGAAATTAATTACACATATGTTTAGTTATATTCGGCAATCATTATTATTTTTTTTTACTAAATTATTTTTTTTTAATTTTTGAAAGGAATAATAATAAATTTCATTTTTCGTTGTAGAGCATGAACAAAATGTGAGCTATTTGAGCCCGCACAAAATACTCTCTCTATTGGGAACATGGAATGGCGCACTCAAATTTCGGTCCATGTCACCATCGGAAAAATTACTCACATGGGCCTTATACCGGCATTCAGTCTTGTTTCGACACAATTCATTCAACATCAACGTCGACTTCTGCTCACCAGTAATTGTTCTCGCATCGATTCGAAATTGTTGCCGTAAATATAATTACAACCGCACTTATACCCAGAAATATCATATCGGCCAATAGCCAACTGGAAATCATTTATGGCAGCAACATCGCCACTCACACTGTTGAACACAAAATGGCCCTGAAATCTATTTTTAAAATCCAAAAAGAGAAGCACAAATCGACAAAACAAAAAAGAAATCTGTGTCATTTGCGCCAGAAGAGAAAACTGGCCCACTATCGTCTGATTCCAAAGAGAGTGCGGGCTCGCGCAGTTCTAAACAACAAGTACACATTCAAAGAAACAGGGTTCATTCCCCGCAGTGAGTATGCCATTGTTCTCACGGTCCAAAAACAACTCGTCTATAAAATTTATCCAAGATCCAACAGAACCAAAACCCGTTGTCCCTGGAGAATACTACAGGCTGAAAACTGTTTCCTGGGCACCCGACGAGTACCTCGTTACTTACTACTCAAATTAAAAGGAAAAGGTAAGCATCGTTGTTCAATAATTATTTTTTCCGATAGGTGAATTTAAAAGTGCCATTCTTTTCAGACATTCTAGAATGGAATGAATATGAAAAGTTATTAATTTTATTGTATTTGACAATATATGTGAATCTTTAATATGAAATAGTAAAGGAGGAAGGTACGATACGCTCATATACCAGAGCGATTCTGTTTCAAATATGTAATGATGTGATGTAAGAGCAATTTAAAAGGTCTAGTTTGTTGCTCCACAAACTGTTAACGGTGAATCGGCTATATACTTATACTGATAATCGAGTATTTTTCTATATTTACACTTCACCCCGCAATTATTAGGCTTGGCCTTCTGCTACTTTTATTTTAGGCATATCTGCAAAATATATTCAGCATTCCACATGCCAACTTAGAGGAGAGAGATATCAACTATAGCGTATCAGAATTATTTAACAGTTGAATAACATAAATAATGAATAAACCAAGCCATAGGTTGGCATGCTCGGGTTCCTAATGAAAGATACTGACTGTGGAATCAGCATGGGCAGTTTACCAACGGTGAGCGTATGGCTTAATTACCTGAAATGGTTAATGGGAATGAAATGGGCGCCGCTGCTTGGAAAAACGTTTTCCACTTGGTTATTTTCAAATCGGAAAATGCTCTCTCGTGTGCATCAGACCTTACCCAAACGTAAATTCTTAACGATACCGGGCGGAAGCGGTTAAACTGAACAAACACGTTGGAAGAGGATGCATTGTACACCTTGGATCAAAACCCGAGCTCCGGTGCTCTAACAGGTTTATCACTTAAAATTATACCTACAAGTATCTATTCTACGACGAGTAGAATATTTGACGCCGCTTTCATCTACAAAAGAGCCCACTCACTGCAGACGTGAGGCCCTCCGCTATAATTCGTCTATTCACAGTTGGTTTCTTTTTGCCAAAATAATCAGTGTTTTCATCATCCTTTAAGAGCTTCTTCTGAAATTGCTTATTATCAAATGCTTTATTCTACTATCCCTACTGCGGATATATATATATATATATATATAAATATATCATCTCCTCTCTCCTCTTTATATATATATATATAAAGAGAGAGAGGGAGCGAGAGATCAGTGACTCTCAAACTTTTGAAATCGGGGCCCATTTAAAGTCCTACAAATAATAGCAAGCCTTACTATATACAAATTTCTGAGATATACGTTGTAACATTTAGGTCCCGCGCTACAGAAAAAAATAATATGGTAAGAAAAGATTCATAACCAATCTTGTACATTCTTGTTTATGAGAAATATAAACCTGATTGAAGCATAAAGTTGTTTCTCTTCTTCCTTCAAGAGCTTCTCCCGGAAGCACTTATTAACAAAGTGCTTTGTATAACGCACTTGTGTCCCTACTGTGGGTAGGTATTTACAGCCGTATATTCACATACATGTATACTATATACGACTCCTCCCTCTCTTTATACATATAAATGTATTGAATAGATAGATAGATTATCAGGGCGAATGATACCAATAACAAATCATTCGTTCTGAGTCTATCGCACAGTGTGAGAAATGAGGGATAGGGGAGATTTCAGAAGCAGAAATGTTAAGAAAGCAATTCTGGCAAAGCAAAGCAGAAATGGTGGTGAAATAAATATGAGAATACACGTTTATAGGGATAGGTGTAACAAATAGATCTGTTAAGTAGTGGTCGAGACATGTAAATAAATTACTTTTTTATATATATATATACAGTGAGAGAGGAAGATAGCATATCAAACAATTAATATATGTTATATAACATATATATTCAAACAATTTAAATATAAATTAATAAATACAAAAAAACATACACTCAATTAGTTCGATTATCTGCTTAAAACCAAATTATGTTGTTTATTTTAAATATACATATGAAAACCGTTCTTTCTGAAAATATGTCATAAATTTTTATTTAATACTTTATAATTAATTTTTATTTTACATATAATTTTTTTCTTGCAGTTCAGAATGAAAACCTTCATCAAAATTGAAAGCAAAAGCAGTATTAAAATAATGCCCTGAAAAAAAAAATGTAAAAAGAAGTAAAAAAAAAAAAATCTCTTGCAATTCAACCTTCAGGAAAATATTATTCTATACTTAAACATTTTTTTCAATTACAATGTTAGAATGTTTGTATTCTAAAATGGGGCAGGATGAAAAAATTTTAAAAAACAAAATAATTCCCACAAAAAAAAAAAAAAAAAAAAAAGAAAAAAAGGAAAAAAAATGTTCATATTATTTTAAACTGGATTTTTTTTTTTTTTTTTTTGGGCAAAATTAATAAAATTAGCTATCAAAATTATTAAATTCATTTCGTCGATAAGTATTTTTAAAACATAAAAAGGGAAGGATTAAAAAAGAAAAAGAAATTATAGATATAAAAAATAAACATTCCATTTTGTCTGTGATATTCTATGTTTCATTTGTGTTATTAAGAGCTTATAAAATCTGTGATATTCTGTGTGTTGTGACGTTTTGTGTATTCTATTAAGAACTTATAAATTTAGTCTGTGATATTCTAAAAAAATTGCATAATATTCTTTTTGAAATCTCTTGTTACAAAATTTTATAATACAAGCATACTTGATGATTTAACCTCAAAAGACAAAAAAATCCTCTATCTGTGATATTTCTAATTATAAAATTAGTCTGTGATACTTTATCTGTGATATTCTTCGTTTTGTGATACATGTGTAAATTAACTTTAAAAAAATTCTACAAAAATTGCATAATATTCTTTTAGAAACTCTTGTTCAAAATTTTATAATACAAGCATACTTGATGATTTAAAAAAAGAAAAAAAAAAAAAAAAAATTTCTGTGATACTGTGTGATTTTGTGTTGTCATGTGTTTGTCTGTGATTAAAAATATGCTTTAGCACCCCATTGTAAAAATCTTTAAAATGTTATAAAAATTTTAAAATACATGTAAAATGTATAAAAAAATATAAATGTATGAAAATACATAAAAATGTAAAAAAAAAAATTAAGTATTAAAAATTTAATACATAAATTTGCATCTGTGTGATTTTTTTCACTAGTTTATGGATTTAATAATTTAAAATTATATTATGTCTTAATTTAAAATTATATTATGTCTGATCGATATTGTTAAGATATGTAATGGGGACACTTTTATGCACTTTAATTTAAATTTAAAACTGGATTAAAACCAACATTTTATACAGAAATATAGTAATATTAGTTTTAATATATTTATATATTATTTTTATGCAAAATTAAACAATTTTCAATATTTAGTAACAACATTCAGCAATAACGCTAATTAATTTGAAATGATGCATTGACTTTTGGGAGAAATAAGAATATTCTGTTCTGCACTAACTTTCAGAATCAAGAAAAAATTTTTTAATTTAAATATTATAATAATTATTTATTAATAATTTAACACATGTCAAACATGCTTTCATTATTACAAATATTCAGCAATTTGATAGATTAAAATATATAATAACACTTTTATTCAAATTAAATGTTCACACTTATTGTTTTAGTCTGTTAGTTTGGTTTCCCCCTCCAAACCAGAATCCCCTGTCGCCATATCCCAGTTTCAAGACAAGTTGGCGATCGCCAAAATGATGATGGTTCATCAACTCAAGATAATCCTCAACCTTTTTTTTATGTCTGTTTGTCCGGTTTTTCAAGAAGATAGAAATAGAATTTTTGTAAACTCTCTAAAATATATATATATTACAAAAAACTTTTAAGAGGAAGGGAAAGCTTTTAGCAATTCAATATAAAATTTTAAAAAATGTCTCTGTAAAACATTTTTCCCCCTTCTTCCCTGTATACTTTTAATAGTTTTTCTCCAATACAAATTAATTTTTGCAACCTTCAAAAATGCTCAAAATTTCAATTTCTGAATTTGTTAATTATTCGAGCTTACTATGAAACATTTAATAATAGCAAATAAAGTAGGCATTTGGTCTAAGAAAAACACTATTATTTACAAATACTTGTTGTTGTCACCTTTATTTTAATATTTTAAAACCCTTACATGCTAATAATATTTACCAATTTTGAAAACTTCAATGGCACTTTATATTACTTTTTTTATATACACAATTGTCTTTGCACTGACAACTGAACCAATGTTAATTTTCAAGTTTTTAACTCAAGAAACATGAAATACAAGCCAGTTAAACCAGAAAGCAATAACTATTCTATTATTAATAGAAATTATTATAAATTGAGAATTTTAGATAAAAAAATAATATACCTTTTCTTTTACATGTACAAGAAAAGCAAAACTCAAATCACAGCTATAAGTTCTTCAGTAAGCAGTTATGTACAATAGCAAAACTATAGTCAAAAATAATTACTACAGTCATTAGAAAATCGACTCTACATTCGAAGTTAATATGAAATTAAATAGTATACTGAAAATCATAATTACTCGCGTTTGAAATTCTAAAATTAAAAATAATGAGCATTTGTTTCTAAATAACTTCGAATAGATCATAGGAATAGTAGTTATTTTCTAAAAAAAAATCAAATAAAAACTTAAAATTATGACGTACTACAGAAACACAAGATAGATGTGTTAACATCCAAAAGTTTTAAACAAATATTAAACTATTCCAGACATTTATCAAACATTTGTTACATAATTAATTTATCCAGTGATTAAATACATTTCTTAAAATTTTAATATTAAAAATATTTATTATTTTGCTCAAACAAACAATTACGCTGCAAAATAAATGCTATGCAAGATAAATAAAAACAAGACAAATATTTTAGAGCAGAATTATTTATTTAGAAAAGAAACACAAAGGTTTTCACTTCAAAAACAATGAAATATAATGGGGATTAAAATATTTAAAAACAAAACAGAATTTATAATAACTAGTAAAATTCAGTAATCTATTACAAATTTAAATGCTTTTTCTCAGTGTTAAAATGTTTAAAAATCCTCTCTTTTTTTACATTAGAGGTAATGAATGATTTAGTCCATATCTCCTCTAAAAAAAAATTTACAATTATTAATATATGCACTTCTCAGCAGTTATGCATTTAAATGTAAGTCTTTGGTTTTCCTTAGCTTTCACAGGAAAAAAAATATATATATATTTACAAATAAAAATTACTCATTTGTCAGATCAAATTCATACCTGAAAAAACATGGAAATTATAAAGCATATTTTTATTTACAGAATTTAACAAATAAATTATATTTTAAAAGATTAACTGTTATCAAAGATGTATGCAACGCTTTTACAGCTGAAATAATTTTAAAAAAAAATCAAATTTCTGATAAAAATTTGAAGCTAAGATTAGAAAATTTTCCTTCATTATGAAGATAAGTAAAGCTTCACTATGAAGCAATTATTAGAATTCCCATTTTAATGTGCAAATATAAGCACAGTGATTGGACGGGCAATTCAAGCCTAGTTGAAGTTTTTAAAAATAAATAAAAACTCATTAATATCAATATATATTTGACAAATTAGAAAGAAAAACAATTTGATTGCTTGTCATTTTTCTAATCTTCTAGAACTACTCACTATTTCTAGACTGCAAATCATAAATGGCACATATTTAAATAGGTATTTTCATTTCATTGTCACAAGTGAAAACTAATTAAGACAAATATAAAACAATTGGAAATATTATCACAAATCAGGTAAAATGTGAACAAATGTACATTTTTAAGTTGAACAGTAACTATTAACTAGATACATAAGCACATTAATCAACAATAAGTTAATATTTTGAGGAATTATTCCAGAATAATTTTTGAAAGCTTTATAAATATTGTTACATTCTATTTCTTATATAAATTTCCACTATTACTTCACATTTCTTTTTAAAATGAACTTAAAATATAGAATCAATAATTAACAGGCAAATTGAAAAAAGTTAATATCTAATAAACATTCATTTCCAGGTAGATAATTAATATTGCTTGAATAAAAATTACATACAGACATCTTTAAAAAGCTATTCACCTTTCTCAGATATATAATAATTTTGACTAAGACTTTAAAATCTAAATTCTGATTATTTTACTTAACAAAAATAATTAACTGCAGTAACTATATAATATTTCAAATAACCTTTGTTTCAACACCAATAATAAGATATAGTAATTATAATAAATAAGTTCTCTGTGATTTAGAAATACTGATACACATTCCCAAAAAGACTACTTCAATATGACAAAGTTTAAAAGTAAACAAACAAACAAAAATCAGATAATGCAATACTTTTACAGAGGAGGGTTTGGTTAATTATAATTTTTTTTCTTTACCAACACAAATAAGTGTTAAAAACAAGTTAAAATTTTTAAATGCATAAAGCATGAATATATATTTGATATTCAATAATAAATATAAACAATATTAAAAAAGAATATTTGCTAACACCAGCCAACAAGACAGCATGCAAACGAAGAATGAACATCTAACTTCCAGTTGTCACACAACATGGAATTGTGATAAACAAATTTCCAATTAGAATTGCAACTAACAGCCTCAGAAGACTTCAATCATGGACGATCGATCTTTTCCAACTCCTATCCATTTCACTAAAGACAAAAACAACATCATAAATATTTTAAGCAAATACTTTTTGGAAATGAGATACTTTCTCATATTTTTAATTTATCATAACTTGAATATAAAATTATAAAAAGTTGGTTCAATTGTTTTTCCTCAATATGATTAATATATACATGTTTGCAAAAAGATATCAATAGTGACTTACCAAAGTTTGGAGTAAAAGTAATTACATAATAACAATTATTTACAGAAGCTACATCAAATACAAGAGCCACTAGCCCCAATCTTAAGTCACAGAATATAAAAATATCATTAAAAAAGTAATTCGTATCATTGTCTAATATCTCCATAACAGACAACCCAAACAATCTATTAACAATGCATCTAAATTTTTTAACAGTCTCCCAAATTGCATGATTGTGAGAGTTCATGAGTAAATGAGTTCGTAAGTAGTTCCAAAGGTAAAAGAGATTAGATCCAAGTGAACTCGGTAAAATCCTCTAGTTTCTCCCCCTCCCCCTTGATTTTCATTCCTATTATTTAAAAAAAGTCACTAATTGTTCTCAATTTATTTCACATATTTAACTTTTCATTTCTCTTAATGGATAAACCAGTTTTTTTCATGCTCATGTTTCATTAGCTTCATGGGCAATAAGTTCTACAAATAATTCAAATTTATTATTTTCAAATGATTAAACTAGAATAACTAAATTGCTTAAGCAAAAATATGATTTTGGATATTAAAACTTTTATAGTTTTAATTTTAAATATCAATTTTCATTCATAAAGCACTATCAAAGAAACAATATATATATTGCTATGCATTTTAATTAAACTTTGACGAAAAAAATAACTATCTCCTCCAACATGCACAAATGTATAAAATGTTTTAAGTTTTTAAACACTGGAAAATTCAATTTACAGATATTTATGTTTATTTTCTATTTATAAACCTTCCTATTTTGACCACACTATTATAACAAAATGAATGTTAATTTTTACTTTAATCAACACGTATATTTTTTTTGCTAATCTCTAGCAATAATTAAAATAATTTATAACAATTTACAATTTTGTAAATTATTTCAAATAGTGTACAATATTTAAAGTATATTAAAAAATATAAATTAATAATGCAATTGTTACCTTTAAGACCTGCCAATTCTTCTAGTGTCTGTATATATTTCTTTGCATTTTCGGGAAGATCAGCAAACTTCCTTATTTTTTCAGTACAACTTTTCCATCCAGGAACAGTGATATATTCAACTTCTACTTTTCCCATGTCAGAAGCTGATGCTATAAAAAAAAGTTATGGCTACAGTTTTTAAAATTCTTCTTAAATTTTATAGTAATTAAGGAAAATATCAAAAATGATTAAGTGCAGCCTAATTTTTAAAAGAGCATATAATTATTATCTTTTAAAAATTCAACAATAATTTAGAAATCTAATTTTTGGTTTACAAAGTTTGTCTAGGCTTTTGAATTCAATGTTTTAAAATGCATTTACAGCAATTTTTAAAATAAGTATCAGGAAATGTTTCTTCCCATTATGAACAATTAAAAAGGTATCTTAATTCTTCAGATAAAACATTCTAGAAAACCATTTACTTAATGTTATATTCTTCATACAAAACATTAAAACAATTATCAGAATTGAAAAACAATATTTATATAATCAATAAAAATAGCAGTGAAATTACTAGTAACTTTTACCATTTTATCATATTTCTAATTCAAATCACTTGTCCAATTTTTAAATGATACAGTTATGTAATATTTACACATAATTTCCTCTTTAAAAAAATTACATCAACACAAATTTTTTTATCTTCTTTTAGTTTAGCTTTAATTTATAACATAATATTGATTTAACAAATATTTTAGATAAAATTTTATTTCATTGAAAAATTAAAAAATAATAATAAAATTATTTTCATTTAATAACATTATAAGACTTACCAGGAGGAGTCAACAACCTTTTATTGTTTAAATGATAGGCAACACCTATTTTTATTTCAGAAAATGTATCCAAAATGTCCAATTTTGTCACTGCAACTCTGAAATAACATCATAAATTTCAAATATAAAATAATTTAAATAATAATAAAATAATATAACACATAAAATATTTTTTTTATTGTTTATTTTACTTTCATTTGCTATAATAGCAATAAAACCTGCTATTTAGCTGCTTAACTAAAGAATGGAAAGTTAGCTTATACATTATTAGGTATGATTATATAAAAAAGAATTTTCTTTTTATTGTTATATGTATGTGTTGCAGGAAAACATTTTGAAGAGAAAAATTTTTATATAATCAATATAACAGTATTATATGATAATTACTAAAATCATTCAAGATTATTCTGAAACTATCTATTCAGAAAATAAGATTAAGTGGGGGAAAAGATGAAGAAAACATTACAAAAAATTAAATTAGATCTGTATAAAAATATCAATTCATTCAAATACATTTTTAATATACTTATGTCATATAATCCATGAATTAAAAGTGACAAACCATATAATTTTCATTGCAGATAAGATGCGAATTAAGTGCTAAAATTATAAGCAGCAAGACAATTATAAAAATCAGATATTCGAAAAGCATTTTACTTTTGTATCACTAATGGATTAAGATAATGTTTTATACAAATTAACCTGCTTAGATCATCCATAATTTTCTACTATTTATGTGCTAACTTTTTCTCCTTTAAATGCACTACATATGGAAAAAAAAAAAAAAAAACGCTGATCATTCAATAATAAAGAGCAGCATTTTCATAAAAATAATTAAAACTCTAGTACTTGTACAACGCAAAAAATACAATGTCTCCAAAATATATTGAAAATACATGTATTCCTGCAATAAAACTAATTATTCCTGTCTCATTAACAAAATAAAATTTACATAAAATAATTCATAAATATGCAAAAAGTTATGTATTAAAATAAATTAAAAATTAATCAAAATCACATCTTACGCAGTATAGCCATTGATCATGTTGGAATAGCGAAGAAGGACTGCATCTAACCAGCCACATCTGCGTTTTCGTTTTGTGGTCACACCAATTTCATTTCCTCTTGTTTGTAATATTTCACCCAAACCCTTAAAAATTAAGATTGTTAAAAAAAATAAAAAATATTTTATTGGAATCATAGATTTTATACACATATATAAATTTTGAAGAAACCAGATAGATCAACCTTAGAGTAGAACTCATTAAGATTAAAGCAACATATTAAGAAAGATATACCAAATAATCTTATCTAAAAAAAAAAAATAAAATTTATTTAACTATTTCCATAGAAAAAAAAATTTAAGGATGATACTAACTATAATTTCAAATACTCAGTTTTTTTATTAATTTTTATATCAAATTAAATAAAAGATATATGTACAAGAATATAAATTATTTACTAGAATGAACACCTCATTATATTTCACTATCAGATATTTCCAAAAATAAACTTCAAAAGTGTAAACTTCAATATATTGAAGTAAAAAGTAATTTTCTACTTCTATTAGATAAATTTTCTTAGTTCCAAATTTAATTTAATAATATGGAAGTACTACAATAAAAATTAAACTAACACTGAAAACTAAATTAAGTCATCAAAATTATATGTTGTTGTTTTTTTTTTATCTTATTGTATACCAATATGAGCTATACAACATGGGGTTTACTGTTATACTTTTGTTACTAACGTAGGAAAAAATATCCTTACATCTAGTAATTCAGTTGGGAAAGGACCATCTCCAACTCTGGTGGAATAAGCTTTCACTACGCCATAGATTTCTCCAATCACAGTTGGTGGAATTCCCAAACCAGTACAAGCTCCTCCCACAGTACAGTTGGAAGATGTCACATATGGATATGTGCCTAAAAATTATAAAGCAAATCTTAATTATACTAAGATCTACTTTTTTATAATGGTATTGATTTACAAATATTCAATAAATATATTAAAAATTATTAAGTATTTGAGTCAGTATCATTAGTTTTAAAACAATTAATGACAGAGCAGAGCAATTAAAAGATGATGACTAAATGGTATTAATACTGTTTTCTATTATTAAGTTTGAAAACATTTCAGTAATATGATAATAAAAAGTACTAAAATTTATAATTTAAATAGAAAACAGAAACTTAACAAAGCATCAATTTTAAAAATATTATTTATTTACCAATGTAATACTGCAGTTTAATGAAAATTAAATACAAATTATATTTCATTATATTTTATGTTCAGACATTTTGCTCTTTAGAACAATAAATTTAAGAAATGTTTTATATTTTTTTAAAATAAATCCACAATGAATAGTACTCAGAAAAAATATATACATACTATATTAGCATGATATTTATAAATTATTAATAACCATAAATTTAAAATTTAACTAAAACAAAATTGCAGAAATAGTAAGTCATTAAAAGATATTCAATAATGTCACATATTGTTGTCATTCAAAAGATTTGAATATAAATTAAATTTTCTCAAGAATTTAGGCATAAAAAAAAAAAAAAAAAAAGATTACCAAAATCAATATCTAATAGAGCCGCATTGGCACCTTCCACCAGAATTCTCTTCCCACTAACAATAGCTTGATGGAGATAAGTCACAGTATCTGTGACAAAAGGAATCATGGCTGAAGCATATTCCTATATTATAGCAATAAAAAATTCAGACATTAAAGCTACAAAAGGAAAAAAATATCTGCAGAAATAAATTACAGTAAGCCAATAGAAAAAAAAAAAGTTTATATACAAGATATCCTGAAAAAGATTGCCCAAAATGGAAATAAATTGCAGAATAGTTTTTTACCCATAAAATATATGGATATTGCTTTGGGGATAGTGGGTCAGCAATGTCCTGGATCACTTTCAAAGTTTCTTAAATAGTTAATTTATTTTTTAAAGTTTTTCTTGAGCTAATAATTATATAATTAAATAATTTCTTTTTTTCTTTTCTTAATATAATTATTAAATAATGTTATGGGTAACCTGCATGTTGGCCAGCTAATTAAATATATATATATATATATATACATGTTGTGTCCGGCAGTATTTTTTAAAATTCTTTGTTGAATACAGTCTATCTTTTAGGACACCTTTATTAATATAACACCCCTTAATAAAAAAAAATATATAAATTCATACAGAATTTAGCTCTCAATTTTTTTAATATTAAGAAATTCAATGATTATTTTACGAAATAATGTTTTTATCTAGTCCTTTACAAAAATATAAAACTAATGTTAAAAGTAATAGCATATTACTATTCGGTAAAAAACATGGTAAATAAAACTTAAAATGAAAACATGTGATTATATATTTTTTTTAAATTACTTTGTTTTATTTATTACTTCGTAACATATACAATAGGTAAAATAATTAATATACAATTAAAGAAAGCATGGTGATTTTTTTGAGTAGTAATAGACACCTGTCTTTTATACACAATCATCGATTGGTCCTGCAGCTTTCACCCATTAGTTACATTGCATAGTTTTTTACAATTTTTTAAAGAGAAGTTTTGAATACATCAACTTTTTGAATTATTTTCACAAATTTCTCGCATTTTTTTTTTTTTTTTTTTTTTTTAAGGTACAAATATAAGATTTTAAAGTGTTTCTTCCAATAAACCCTGTGCCAACTGAAAAGCTATGTCACACCCACAATACAAGTTGCGTCATAGCTTCCAAGCTAGCATGCGAGGTCAAATGAGGAAGTGTAGTCAATAAAGAAATGTATCCTTATATTTGTTCTGTTTTAGGAATGAAACCAAAATTGCAACCAAATGAGATGACAATTGGGAAATAAATGAAAATGTGTTGGTTTTTTTTTGCAATTACAAAGAGAAACAAAGTCTATTTACATTATTCATCATCGAAAATTGTCATTTATACAACAAAAATTTATAAATAATACAATACAATTAAATATTATCACCGAAGCCTTCATATTAAAAAATGGCAATTTACAATTTGAACCTTTTAATGGTTTCTTTCTTTGATTTTTAATACTGAAACAGAAATTTTGTTAAAAATTGAAAACTCCCCAAGTGAATCAGAACAATTGCATATATACTTGCATAATGGCATTGTGACTATGCATCATTAAAAAAGCTATAATATGTCTAATAATTACATAATAAAAAAATTAATACTAAATAAAATAATATATAATAATAAAATGTATCTATAATAATAAAATGTATCTAATAAAAATTTCAGTAAATTCATTACAAAAATATGCATTAAAATGCACTTGGCCCATTAATTGTTCTCTTGCATTCCAAGCAGAATATTATAAATATCAATATAACATTGATGCACACTTAATATCGTTTCTTTTCTCTCAATTACTAAAAATGTACTTGTGTTTGACAGAAAGCAGGCAAAATGATGCTCTTAGAAAGTTTGCATTTCATTAATTTTGATCACCAGGAACTATTTTAAGATATGCCTATTTAACTTAATTGCAGGTAGTATTAGTTTAATCAACAAACTTTTCAAATTAATCAGCAAAAATTAAATTAATATTTCATTGAATATTATTTGTACATCACAAAAAATAAATATTTTGAAATGAGAACGAAAATTTTTTAAAAAATAGTATAGTTTGACATTTTTTTAAATCCTATATTATTAATATTTACATATTATTTCTAACAGATTTCAATGAAAACAATACAAATTTATATTAAGATGTTTCATGCAATAAAATACAGAAATCATATGCATGTTTACAACTACATTTTTACTACACCATCTTAATACTTTTTATGAAAGATTTGACAGTTTAAATCATTTTGCCCCTACATAAACACTCAATTGATAAAATATATTTTCTTTAATTTAAAATGTTAATAAGTTAAAACACTTTAAATGAAAGTGATAAAATAATATTAAGACAAAAAATTTAAGCACTTACTTTATATTTTTTAACTTCTTGTTCAATGTTCACATTTAAACTTGTATGCTGATTCATGTAAGTTTTTAACAGATTCCTGAATCTAAAAAAAAAAGAACATTAAGAGAATTTAAGACTACTCATAAAGAGAAAGAGCAAAATATTCTTTTTAAATTTCAGTAAAATTTCTTAAATATTCCAATTTTCTGCAAAAAAAAATTTCAAGCAAAAAAAAAAAAAAAAAAAAAAAAAAGTAAAAAAAAAAAAAATTACAATGACTTCTACGAATCTGCCAACTTCAGAAAATGTAAATTTTTAAAAATATGTAATTTTATGAAAGCATAGCAAGAAAGGTGTACTTTAGTATATTATACTAATCTATATGAATATATATAAAATGCAGTGATAATTGTGCAACTCATGTGAAAACAATTGAACATGTGAGAAAAATATAATGAATATTAAAATATAAATATGCCTAGGTAAATATATTGTAATAAATATACCATATTACTATTTTAGTCTCAGTTAAATTAACTTCTTTTTAAACTAAAACAAATTTGTTTAACCTTTTAAATATAACACTAGAAGATAAACCTTGTAGCATTTTCAAATCTTCAATTATTACAAGAATTGTTTGAGTTTTTCTTTAATTGTCAGTCAAATCTTTTTTCTATACCCTACATAGATTCCTAGAAACTAAGAATTTTTCATAAAAAAAAGTTTACTTTAAACAAAAGGAATCTTGCATATAGACTTGTTTTTAGTTTTTAAAATATGTTTCACATAATAAAGTTAAAAAAGATTATTTTTTTTAATTATTGAATGAATAATATAATTATTTAAAATATTAAATCTTTTTATTTTAAAATTGCTTGAAAATGATAATCTATAAAAAAATTTTATTAGGGATATGAACAAATTAAATACTGGATGAACAAATGTAAAAAAGAATTAATTAAAAATTTAAAAAAAAAAAAATTCATTAAAAAAAAATTAACAGTAATGAGTTGTCATTAATTTCCTCAAAAGAATTCAGTTTCCATTCAAAGAAGTAACACATTTTCATGAAAACTTTTTATCAAACATGTAAATTAACTTAGTATTTTCAAAAGCTTTAAAAGATAGCCATAATTAACAAAGAACTGAGGTTACAACGATAAACTTAACTATAAAGAAGCAAAAGAAATTTTATAAAATGAATTTTAATATACAAGTATAAAAAAATACTTTAGAATTAACTATTGATATAATTAATGACCCAATGTCACAAATTTTTTTCAGATGTAGAACTATCAACTTATTAAAGATGTAGAACTATCAACTTATTTCATTTTATCATACAAGTGTATTTTGCTCTACACAAGCAGCTGCCACTCAAATAAAAATGTCATCATGATTGTTGAAACAATTTCAACTTCAATACTCAATTGTGCTATACAATTCAGTGCAAGTGCTAGGAGCACAATAGCTAGTGCACACAATATAAATTTATCATTTAAGTGAAAGTGGTCATTTGTTTGATGCTGTGGAGTACAAAATACACTTTTGTGATAAGGTCCTGCTAGATATAAAGCAAGTTCCTTCAAATGCTGAATATATGAAATCCAAGAGAATTGGCTAGTGTTTGGCGAACCTGCCATCATTAGGTGAAAAGAAATTTGCATTGTCATCAGACTTACTTTTCCTCAAAGACGGTGAAGTCGCCGAGTAGATCAGCCAAGCGTATGCCGCTACGACTGGCCTATGAACAAGGGGGAAAGAGGAAACACAGTTATTCACGTCGCCAGAGGCCCATTGGGCCTCCCAAACAATTGAAACTTTTGCAAAAATTAAAAAGATAATACTTACTTTTGAGGAGTAGGTAGGTCCAATTCCTTTTTTGGTAGTCCCTATGCTGAAAAATAAATAGTAATTAAATGAACTATAATGAAACAATTTATACAATATTGATGATATGTGCAACACTTTACCAATTAGTGTAATACAGCAATTCAAACAAGTCATAAAAAAAATATTTTTATTAAAATAGAAAATTCCACCTTACTTGGTCTTACTGGAAATTAAATTGACACTGGTGTTATGAATAACAGTTTAATGGTTCAAAACAATTGCATGATTCCATTAAGAAAAAAAGAGCTCCAAATTTATACAGTTATAGCATTTTCAACATCTTTGATCTCAAATTTTATAAGTTAAATCTCATAAATAGTCATGCTGTATCATGTGTCGATGGGAATATGGCTTTAATACTTGGCAGAAACCAATTTAAATGTTTTTCATATAGAATAAAATTGAGAAAGAATCTTCAACTATTTTTTCTGCTGTTATTGAATAATATTTTAAAAGTTTATTTGTGATTTTATTATTAAGAATTGTAAGAAACATTAAAACACACACACATTATATATATATATATATATATATATATATATATAATATATATACAGATTTTCAATTCAATTGATATCTTCAGAAGATCTTGATAACAAGTATCTACAATAGTTAAATTTAAAAATGTTACAAGAAAATAAGGAAAGAAATTAGAAAAAATAAATATGTGAATTACATTATGAATAAATAAATACATTTTTATAATTAAAAATAAAATGTAGCAAACAGAGAAAAAATACAGCAAGTACTAACCTTTTATTTCCTTTTTCTTGTTCCTGCAACCCATCTACAGTCTGATGAAAGTCAAAAACTGTAAATAAAAAGTTTGGTTAATTTACAATATTCTAAATGTTTATAAAATATGAACATCAAGAACAAGATCAATGCAGGTTACATTTTTAATTGTGACCTCATAGATGTAATCTAAAGCACATGGCAATAAATAATTTTTTACTACAAATTAAAAATTTTATTTACTATTTCTATGTTAATTTTTAGTTGAAATAATTAATTTTTATTAAATCTAGAAAACATTTCATGGCAAACAATATTTTACAATTAGAAGTATTTTCCTATTAAAGTTCATTCACTAGAATTACTTTTCTTTATGAATGCAAAAACATCGTGAAAAGAGATTAAGAGAGGTGATTGCTCAAAGAAAAAAATTTAAAAGGAGGAATCTGGTAAAAAAAAAACTGTAAATACAAATAGCCTGAGAATTTTTTTTCTTCTCTTCAATAAATATAAAAATATTTTTAACCAGTTATATGTTAAACTATTAAGTTCTACAATCTAAATTTTGGCTTGATTTCAATAATGACAAAGAAAGAAAAGAAAAATCTTAAATCAACTATACTTTATTTTAATTCTACGATAATATTTAATTTATAAATAGACTGGAAAATCATAAAATTATTTTTTCTAATTTTAGAGATTTAAAAAAATTTTCATCCTTTTTAATAAATTCACTTTTGTTGTTAACAATAATGAATTTATTCATTATATAAAAAGCAATAATGCAAGTTAAATTTCTATCCATCAACAATCAATATAATACTGATAGTTATGAACAATCTTTGATAAGAAAAACTGAAAAGTTGATATACTTATAAAAAGCATTTCAAAATGGATCACTATTAGAAATTTTTATTTAATTCTTGATAACAGTAAACAAATAAGCCAAAAATTTATCAAACTATTTTGATATTAAATTATAATACAATGGTTGAATTTATATATTAAAAATGTTATTTGCAGCCAATTATGTTTAAAAAAAAACTAACATAATAAAGACATGATTAATTTAAACAAAACATCTTATGTTAATGTAATAAATTATAATTCAATTAAACCAAACAAAATGAAAATTTTGTTTCAGGAATACCGATATGGGCTCTGTCTGATATGAAAACTCTTCCTTCTAAACTAGCCAATCCTTTATCTTCATTCTTTTTTATTTCTTCAAAGAATTGAGGTAGATTAATGACTACACCATTACCTAAAACAGAATACAAAGGCAGTCTATAAAATTAAAGAATTTTAAAAATTACAAAATGAAACATTGCATTTGATTTTGTTAAATATTTCTATATCTGAAAATACATTTGATATAGAGAATAATTAAAAAATTTTTTTTCTTTATTGAAAAATTATAAATAGTATTTAATTTTGAGAAAATTTATAGTTTATAAATGAGTTTCAGAATAAATAATGAAAAATTTCACTTTTATGAAGTTAACTACATTAATGTTACTCAACATTTAATTGTTTAAAGTTAATAAAGCAATTTGCAATATGATAACAGAGTTGTTGAAAGTTTTTCATAGATACATGCAATTCATAACATCTCAAAACAAAATGTTCAAGATTTTTTTCCTTCCACTTCTAGTGGCAAGGAAGGGATGTAATTAATATTTCATTTATAACCATGTATTTTGTAATACGGTTATGCCACAAAAAGGATATTAATATGCTACTTTGTTGATCAGCAAGTTAGTTCGGCAAACATAATATATAGTATAAAGTATTCATAATTATAATGCTTGATATTTTAAGCTTTAATACAACGAGTTACATTAACTTTCTTAAATTCAAAAATACATTGAAAATTTTTTTTTTTTTTTTAAGCATTTTTCCCCAAAATGAATCAAAAGCTTTGTGTTAATCTAGATAAAGGATACAAATTCACAAGACAAGGAATAAAACAATTTTCTGCCCATAATTCACCAATTATTGGATATAGCATACAACTATGACATATTCTTTTGAGGAAATTTCATAAAAAAATCATTTCTAGAAGACTATCAATAAAATGTTTATTTAATTGAAACTTTATTTTAAAAGCAATATCATATATAAATACTTTAAAGATTGTAAAGATCTTCAAAACATCTTACCAATGACTGAAGTGCATTTGTTGTGCACAACTCCACTAGGCAGAATGTGAAGATCATATTCATTTCCTTCAACGACGACTGTATGACCAGCGTTATTGCCACCCTAAAATAGGCATTTTTTTTCATGAGAATTTTTAAATTTTAATTGCAATATAATGAACACTATTTAAATCAATATACCAACAATAAAACAGTTCTGGATACATTAAAAAAATTATTTTTTTCATAATACTTTATTTTATATTCCACAAATGGAATATAATTAGAATTTAATCAACTTTAATATTCCACAAATAAAGTGTAAAATAAAAATATAAGTAATTTATTAATTCAAGATTTCTATCATTTATCTAATGTAATAATAATAGATTGTCAAGGACAAACAGCATGTTTTAAAGAATCGTAAGAATTTCTGAAGTACAGATAAATATCAAAGAGTAATTTAATCCATAATCATTCAGACTGTGCAAGACCAATTGTACTTATATTATCCAATCAAACATAGTACAGACATTTGTCTTGCATTGTCATTTTACTGGTTTAGCACAAATAGGAGGATATTGAATTTTGAAACCACATTTCATTGTTGAAATTAAGAAAATTTTTACAAACAAGACTTTCCAATAAAAGGGAGAGCATTTGATTCTTTCATTAAGAAAGAAACCTATTATAAATAGAAAATTGAATTAATTTTCTTTTAGGAACAATAAAACAATCTTACAGAAACATATATTTTGTTTCATTTAATAAAGACTTATAAACAGAGATTGCAAGAAGAAAGTTCAGATTCACATGAAATTTATCATTTAAAAAGGAATACAAGATATTTGAATTACTGAATACAACTATTTAGGCTTTAATTTTATATAAGTTTTGCAAGCCTATTGTTAACAATTAAAAAAAAAATTGACAGCATATATACATATGAGCTGAAAAATCAAATCAGTATCAATTGTGAGTTTTGTTTGACTTAACTTGAAGAACTTAAAATGTAATCTAGATAAAAATCGGATCTAAGAGTGTATGAATTGAACAAAATACAACATTTACTTTTACATTTACATTGAACACAGAAAATACTAATATTGTTTTTAATAAAAGTATTATATGTTAAGAAAAATATACTAAGTTACGAAATCTTCTATTCTATATTTATAACTGTTACTATTGTCATTATATATATACAGAATGAAGTTTTGTAATACATCAAATATGTAGTACTATAATTATAGAAAAGTTAAATCTAACTGGACATAAAAATTTACAATAATCCGAAAACAATTTTTCTTAACAGAGATATCTGCTAATCCATTAATTCTTCATGACCATAGCAACAGAAAAAAAACAAAATAAAGATTTTTTAAAAGTAGTGTTACTCTTTATTTTCTTACAATATGTTTACGTATGAATACGAGATAATTAAAAAATGGTAGACATTAAGATCTTAAATGAGAATGTCAACTGTGAAAAAAAATGCATATTGAAATTAATAATTAAATAATGAAATACTTAAGCTGTAGTGATTCAAAGCTCAGTGATTAAGTAAATGAAAAACGTGTTTTTAGATCAGAGAAATGCCGGTTTGGCGGGTAAAAGTCATGTGCTCTATGGAATGAAAATATGGATAATTATTAATATGCAAGTATATAAAAAGTTCGGATATGAAAGTAAGTGCCGCATATAGCGGAAAGCATTTAAGTAAACAACATATTATTGCTGAATAAACATATTAAAAGGTTACTTACTTGACACCTGCAAACAATATCCATGTCACACGCAAGCATGTCCACGACTTTTCCTTTTCCTTCGTCTCCCCATTGGGCTCCCAACACAACGGTAACTTTAGGATGCATTTCTTTTTTCAACTTTTTGGGATTTGAATGTCCATTGGCACTCATGCCGATATTAAATTCGAGAAAACGGAGTTCAAAACTATGTCGCCCTCGAAGATGACCTTCGCATTAAAGCGCAATAATTCAAAAGAACGTGATTGGCTGCTCAGAAGTTAAGGAAACGCCTCATCTTATGACGTATGACAAAGATAACAATGACGCACAGACGGCTTGTAGTTAAACCGAAATTATCAAAGTTCAATTCGTTTTGATAAAATTATATGAATCATTGATAATACATTAAATATACACAAGAACACTATAAATAGTTTGTTTTATAATCATTACTAAAGTAACGTCAGAGGTAACACGATTGCATTAGTTGCTGAAGTTTCTATAACTAGTTGTTCTTTGAATTGTTTATCTTATTTATTTAGTTAGATGCTTATATTCATAAAAATCTTTCTGAATTAAAACTTTTAGAAATCAAAAAATAAATGAAGTCGAACTTTGATTTTGTTGCATGTTTGATGATGTTGGCTGTTAGATTTTTAAAAAAGCTGTTGGATCTTTAAAGTTTTGAATAAGGGCTGTCTCCAGGAAGCCAATGAATAATAATTACTTTGGTAAGTACCTAATGGGAAAAAATTATCAAACTTATCCGTTATTGCCCCCTGGGCGAAAAGAAATTATTATACGAAAGAAATACAATAGACCTAAAATCAAAAGTTAAGAGGTGGTTCTTCTGGTGCAGCTTGTATTTATCGCTGCAGTTTTGTTAGCAATTGTTCTCTGTATCATTTGTTATTGTTCGGAATGTCGTTTAACTAATTCTTATTTATTTATTTTTTTTTTTCAAAGTAAATTACATATTACTTTTCTGAAAAATGCCGTACATGCAACAAAAACAAAAAAATAATAATAAATAAAAAAAGAGAAACTTAACCAACCCCATATATGCTAGCTGTCTGAACGAGACGAAGACCAGTGATTTTAAAATAGGGGGTCCCAGCCCCCAAGACATTGGTAACAAATGGATTTTGTGGATCACGAAAATAATTTCTAAAATTATCCCTTTTTTACTTTCTTAATTTCAACGTTAAACTTGCCTTTTAAATTCTTATTACTAATAATGTCATTTTTTCCGCTTTTTTTTTTTATTCGTATACCTATCAAAACAGTTTTTGCATAAAAAGTATTTTTTCCACCTTAAAGGTGTCATATTTGCCCTCACTTAAGACGTTCTTGTTCTCTAAATTTTCTTACAAAAATATTTAAAATAACATTATCAAATAAACAGTTATCAAAAGTATTATAAAACATCATAAGACAAGAAAAAAAAAAAGTGTTAATTTAAACACAAAAAGCCGTAATATTTGTAAATCTTTTTTGTTCATAAAAATAAAATAGCTTCTGCATTATCTTCTTCCATTTGTTGATTTAGGATAAGTTTTTACAAACCTCAGAGCTGAGGGAAGTATCTCAACACTGACTTGGTATGTTGCTAAAGCAATCACTATCTTTGTATTATGGGAGAATACAATTGAACTGCATATTAATATTTACTTTTAGCCTTAAAAGTTTAGAAAAATAAAAATTATTTTTATGAGAGTCGGGAGTCGGATTTTTTAAACCGATTCCACACTCTGACTTTCTACCTATGGTTGCAACTACTACAGTCACTTTTACTGATTTTTTAATTCTTATCTTTATTGGCACTTAAGTTTTCAAAGATGGTTTATTAAATTTATATAGCAAAATATAGATTTCATAACAATGTTGTTTTCATATTATTTTTGCACATCGAGGATGGCGGTAACTGAAATTTTTTTTTTTTTTTTTAATTTGAAATAATTGAAATAATCATAACGTGGTTCATCACACATACAACACAGACTCTAATAAAAGTGATTATCTTCTAAGTTAGTGGTTCTAAAACATTTTTTATCTGTAACCTCCTTTCATATTTTTTTCTAAAAATCTCTAATGACACCCTTCCAAATTAAAAAGAAATAAAAAAATCCATTGACCCTCAACAGCTCTGAGCCAAAATAATAGTAATTAAAAATCACATTGTATGAATATATTATATTATATGAATGTAAAAACCATCTTTAATTTATGCAATTAACCATCTTTATTTATGCTTTAATGAAGCTGAAATTAACTGATAATATTTTTTAAATGTCGCTCCGAAATTCCTATTAAAAGTTTGATTTGGTTTGTCGCTCTACGGTCATTTTGTGCACAAGAGGGCTAAGCACACTGGGACCTACAGTTTAAAGTGGATTCTGAACCACTCACAAACATCCATGCCATAGGCAGGATATGAACCTGAAAACTTGGGTACCAAAGGTCAGAGCGCTAGCCAATTGGCTGTTTAAATGCCGGACTAATTGCTGAAAGATAATTTTCATTTGCTTTGTTATTTGCTTTTGAGACCACTTGAGGGCCTGAATGGTCGAGTGGCTAGCGCTCTGTCGCTCGGTACCACAGGTTTCGGGTTCGAGTCCCGGCGGTGCCATGGATGTTTGAGTGGTTCGGAATCCACTTTGCCGTAGGTCCCGGTCTCATATGACTGTAGAGCGTCACGGAGCAGACTTCTACCTACGGGTGCTCCATTCACAACAGAAGCTGCTTCCTTCCCCTTCAATCATGAGTCCGAACGGATTCGTGGGCTTGGTCTAGATATCTACCAAATGGGATAAGAAACAACAACAACAAACAACAGACCACTTGAATGAATGTGTTATTTTTCTAAATTGTCATTTATCACCGCGATATTTGAACAAGATAAGGCTTGGACATGAAGTAGAAGATAAAAAAATATTTTATTACTGATAAGTTTTCGCAATGAAAACTGAGAAATTCTAAAACTTACATAGCAAAAATATTTCAATTTGATTAAAATAGAATCAGTTCAATTATTGAAATTTAATAATGAAGTTTATGCATGTGATGTAATTTTTGTAATGATTTATATTTTAAAATTAAGTTGTAAGAGTAAAAAAAAAAAAAATCATTCTGAATATGGACTTTAACTATATAGTCCACTTTTAATTCAATGAAGACATAAAAGGTGGTACAACGGTCATGGGAGGAGTGACACAGCTTAAGAGTGGCACTCAATCACTTAGAAGACACATCACTTAGTTTAATGAAACATACATTTTTCTATAGGAATGTAGGGTCGGAAATGACACGTTGATTTTAATTTTTCGCTCTACGGTCATTTTGTGCACACTTTAGACTAATTAGACAGGGATATACAATTTAAAGTGGATTAAGAACCCTCACAAACATCCATGCCACCGCCAGGACTCCAACCTGAAGCCTGGGGCAAAAGGCCAGAGTACTAACCATTTGGCCACCAGGCTGCCAAAATTGACGCGTTAAGGCAGGTACACACACACACACATAAACATACAAAAAAACCTTATTTATTCACAAAATCATTGCAAAGTGCTTCTTTGATTCAATGTTTACAATAAATGCTCAACATTGCGACCACCTATGGTAATGTACGCTTGTCAGCGTCGAAAGAGAAATTGACTAGCAGTTCCAAAGATGCCAGGTATTTCGCGCAGCCGCAATGGAGAGTTGAGGAACGAGATCCTCAGTTGAGTCAACTAGAGCCTTGTGAATGAAAACACAAAGTAAGAATAAAATAGGGTTCTCATTGGGGCTGCCAGGCAGAAGACTGTAAACTCGTTACGTTGCTGGTATCAGTTGGGGCATCGCGCCTTGCCATTGAGAGAAATTCGGTTGAAAGTATGTTCGTTCTTCAACGTGCCATTTCCGACCCTGCATTTCTATATAAAAAATGTATGTTGTCGTAAGCTGAGCCATCCCTCAAAGTCTGTCGTATCACCGTTAAATCATCAGGTATAATCATAATCGATGTCATCTTAATAAAAATATTCTAATGCAGCTGGCAATACAGATACAATTCATCTTTATGCCATAAGCAAAGGCTGCACCGCTGTTACTCATTTAGCACTACCCGGAGGGCATGTGTAGCTTGAAGATAGGGCTACGGACGCGAGTAACTTTACCCCCATAACTCTCCACGATCCAATAAGACCGGGACCTACGGTTTAAAGTGGATTCCGAACCACTACATACATCCGTCGGGACTCGAACCGAAACCTGTGGAACAGAGCGCCAGCCACTCGGCCATCAGGCCACTCTTAGTAAATGTATAATCGGATGTTGTAATATAATTTATGTTAGCAAATTATAAGTAATTGCATGTTATTTTCTAGAAGGTTGGAGAAATTCATTAGTTCGGAATATGTTAGATAATTTATGTTAACAAATTATAAGTAATTGCATGTTATTTTCTAAAAGGTTGAGAAATCAATGTCGCACATCAATGGCACATGACAATTCTTGATATTAAAAATACATGAAAGGGATACTAAAAATTTTCTAACAAAACATATATATAAAACATAAATATCAATTTTTTTCATTGAATTCAATGAACGGAGTATTATGATAATATGTATATATACTAGCTGAACCTATCATACGTTGTCCTGCTAAAAAAAAAAAAAAAAAATGCATTGTAGAAAATTGCATATCGCGAATACATTTTCCATGTTTCAATATACATGCATACTCATTTTCATGGATATTGTTCGAACGGTCTATAGAATGGTCTACTCATTTTCCGTGCTCAAATACGCACTATTACCCATTTTCATAGTGATGGGTTGAACGGTACAGAAGTGGATAGACTGCAGCATCATCGGGTGGCGACTGACAATAAAGGGGACAACATAAAATCATTCTCCATGTGTTAAAATCATTCTCCATGCTAAATAAGTAACAGCGTGCAGTCCTTGCTTATGGCATAAAAGATGAACTGTCTTTGCATTGCCAGCTGATATCATTAAAGAACAACAACAACTATAATCAATAATAATTTTATTTTTTGAATAGAACTTGTATAATGCTTATTTGGTTTTGTATCACTTTATATTGTTTAACATAAATTTAAAAAAATATAGTATTTAGGGGCCTGAGGGCCGAATGACTAGCGCACTGGCGTTTTGTGCCACAGATTTCAGGTTCGAGTCCCAGGGTGCCATGGATATTTGTAGTAGTTCGTAATCCTCTTTAAACCGCAGATTCCTGTCTAATATGACTGTTCGGCATAGGACTGACAACCCTACCCCATAGAAAGAAAACATCTCAAAATCTGCCAGCAGGCAGGCGGCCTTTGGCACACCCTGGGGCTGTTGTGCCACTGATGATGATGATGAGTTAAGTATTTGCCTAGAAATTGCATTGTGTCAGTCTTACAAATATAAAAAAAGAAGCAACTTGTTTTTATTGTTTTTGTTTTTCGATTAAAGTAATTTGAGAAGAATTTTATCAAAATAATGGGAAAAGCTATCGTTATGTATTGTGTTTGTAAAAAGATTTTCGTATTAATTCAATGTAATTATTTAGCATTTTGTGTGTGTGTGTGAAAATAACCTATTATGAATCAATGCTCTCCAAAAATCGTATCGTATAGCGATTTGAATCGTATCGTAATATGATATCGTATCATAAAATCGTACTACCTATTTTGAATTTGCAAGCATTTTAAATTTTTCTTTAAAGTGTACAAAGTCAAATAATCAAAATTTTCAGGGAAACAACTTTATCTTTCACGAATTACGGTATCGATGTACATCGCATATAAGCACAACAGTAAACGAAAGGCACACCTGAGTGATTATGTATTATGTTGTAACGTATTAGAACATCAAAAAAGAAGAAGAAGTAACCGTCACAAATCGAAAAGAACACCAATAGCATCTGCAAATATCAACGATTATAATAAACAAATCTGCATGAACAATAGTTTTGTGACAGAATAGCAAATCCCAAACTATGTTTCACAGATTTGATTGGGAAACGGCGCCTGACATAGGGTAACGACCGCAAAGTTTGTTGCGAAAAAAAGTTGTATCATCTGATGAACCGGCGTTCACATAGTTCCCTACAGAAGGAAGTACGTAGTCTCGGAGAATGCTTTCACAAAAGTGTCATCCGGACTGACTTTTTTGTGCATCATGAAGGCAGCTCTGACACGATATGGATTTCTACAGTTCTGTCGTCTTCCTAGAACAAATAAATGATTTCGACATTACAGTCAAGCAGATGAATTCTAATATGTAAATAGTGTTTACTTCAGGAGAATATGATGTAAATATTGTTCCCTTCTGTAGATGCCAATCAGGTAAATTCTTTAGTATAAATAGTGTTTCCTTCAGCAAATGTCACTGAGGTGAATTCTTTGATGTAAATAGTGTTCCCTTTGGAGATGCCATTTTCCAGGACAATTTTTCAATTGATACAGTTCGACATGTCTATTCATAGTTTGAAAAGTATGTTGACTCGTCTCTAAAATACTCGTCTCTGTTGACAGCCCTAGTTACCGGACCACTGCGGTCGTTTTTTTTTTTTTTTTGAAGAACAGTTCGCAGCAAATATCCATTGTCCTCATGTCTACAGGACTTTTCCCACATAATTTACAAGAAATGGTATAATGTTCCTCTAAATTCCATAAATTATATAATTCAATTCCTATAGAAAGACTTTTAGGCATAACTGCCCCGCATTTGAGTGTCGTATAGGGAAAACCTGGTAAAACACACCATGCAGCAGCCTGACTATCGACGCGAGATGAGTTTTACATATATTGTCATGATCGTCCTCGAGTCTCAATTCCTGAAACTACAACAATGACCGTAACGGATTCGAATCTCAGTCGTTCTACCCGCTAGAAGCCCATGTTTCCATTGGCACATGAATTGATATATATTTTCTCCAGAAAAATTGTCAAGGTCAATACTATATATTATCTCTGTACCGCATATGGGCGGGATAAATACGTCTGCTAAATGTAATTCTGTTAATCTCGAGGACTGAGGTGTACATATCCCAGATGTCCTAATTGAGGATATCCGCTCAAAATTCTGACTATTCAATGTGGAAGAAATGTAGTAGGCACCATGTAATATCTTTTATAACGCTGGATCTGCTGCAACACTGGTACAGAATAACTTAGAGTAAAGTGTTAGGTATTCGATAACATGTAGCATATAAACATAAGATGTCGGTTTTTTACACATACTAAATTTAAGTGGAGTTCCCTCGCTTTTTAGGTTTCTAAATGAACTCAATAGTCAATCTGACTAGAAGTTTGGTTTGTTTGGTTTCTCGCTCAATGGGACCTACAGTTTAACGGGGATTGCGAATCACTCACAAACATCCATGCCACCGCCAGGATACGAACCTGAAAAACCGGTGGTATCAATGGCCAGAGCGCTGACTAATTGGTCATCTGATCGCGCCTGACAAAAGGAGCCGAACAGAAACTTCCTATTTGCTATCATCATTCGTAAATGTTGTAAATAATTTATTACTCAATAAATTTATTTTTAATTACATTATTTTAATTACATTAATGATATTAAAATGAATGTCCAGCTAGAATTCCTTTTATTTTCCTTTTGTGTGTGTGTATGAAAACTGTTTATTTGAAAACGGCACTGTATCAACACTGTAAAGGGATTAAAGTAATCTGAAGGCCGTATTTTCCGTTTTGATTTACGCAAGAGAGATACGAGACTTCCCTACTGCCAGAAAACAGATTAGTTCGACTGCACAAAGGATGCATTTACCCTTCTGGAAGAATTCTCACAACATTTCTGGAGAATTATCACTTCTGACGCGGGAGGGGGTGGGGTGGGTGGAAGAATAGACCTTCTAGCTCATTCCTAGCCTTGACATAAGATAACCGCTCTGTTTCAACGATAAAAACTCAGATTATTATTATAGTCCCCTATCCCTGTGAAACGTTGCTATTTTGAGCATGGAGGACACGTGTCTTACCCATGGAGTAGTAATATTATAGAGAGCGTATCAAAGGATTTACCACTTGGGGGAGTAGTGCTACTCGTTTCCGTAGCTTATCTTCAATCTACACGTGCCCCCTGTGAGTAACAGCGGTGCAGCCCTTGATTATGACATGGAGATTAACTATCTCTTTATTGCCAGCTGCATTAGAACAGCAGGATTTACGACTTTCCGAAAGAGAAGTGGAGGATCGGTAAGAAGGAGATAAGGAGGTTGGTTTTCGAGTTATGATTGAAATGCTTGGGGACATAAGAATATTCGGGCTAATGTTTCTAATCTGGACGCAACTTAAACAAAAAAGATTCACTTCAGAGTGAATATGGTCATGGATATTTGAAATGGTTCGGAAACCACTTTAAACCGTAGGTACCTGTCTAATATGATAGTAGAACGTTGAGGGTAGTGTGACTTGAGTCCGTGGCCTATCTTCAAGCGACACGTGCCTCCTGGGTAGTGCTCAATGAGTAACAGTATCCGTAACGGTGCATCCCACTTGAGCTGCTCACAGGGAAAGGGTTAATACGATTCAGTCCTCGACGTAATTAAAAAAATACTTCCGATTTCCCTCTTCTCCATAGCATAGAATAGTAATATAATAGAGCGCGCATCAGAGTTAACGGTTTAGTAAAAACATAATCCTCAAGTGATCATACACCTCAAGGGACTTTTACTTTAACATCAGTCAGTCTATTATTTACGAAGTACCTTGGCCGGTTATGGCCTGAACTCCTAATCTGGTAAAAATTGGCACATGGTAAGGTTTAAGGTTTGGTTTGTCGCTCTACGGTCATCTTATGCACACTTTAGGCTAAACAGACCGGGACATACTGTTTAAAGTGGATTCCGAACCACTACAAACACCCATGGCACCGCCGGGACTCGAACCCGAAACCTGTGGTACCGAGCGCCAGAGCGCTAGCCACTCGGCCATTCAGGTCCCTGACACATGGTAAGATAAAAAAAACGACATTGATAAAAGAGGCAGTGAGCAATGGTTACGTCCAAATTAAAAATAAAGAAAAAATATCAAAAAAGGAAGAAGTATTAGGAGGAGTTAGCAAAAACATGGCAAAAATAAAAAACAATTAATTATAAAAGCAGCAAGGCAGTTAATTAGTTAAATTAAAGCATTTAAACAGAATTTGAATTTTATCAGCTGGGCTATTGGCATTTTTAAGTTGATTGTAAAATTATCTAGTCCTCCTAGCATGTTAAAAATGTTTACAAGCTCCGAAAGAACATAGAGTGCTTTGTAATTTAACATTGTAATTTGTAATTTGTAATTTAACATGTGCGATAATAGCTCGGCGGGTTTCGGCAACACTCTTGCAATTGGCTATTACTACTCTGTGCTGTTGGCGTGAAGGGTGAAAAAGTCTACTGTCCTACAATGATTTCCAAAAGAAAGGGTTCATTACTTTAGCTGTCAATAAATGTAAATTTAATTTTCTGAATATTTGGCATTTATATTCTATACATAAATTTTGCGTAATATTTTCCCTCAAAATGATTCAAAAATAAAATATTCATTTATATGAACCTTTTTGTAATGTTTCATTCTATTTCATACAAAATGATCAGAGTAGTCACTAAAATAACTTTTTTTTTTTTGTATCTATTTAACTTTGGTTAGCACACAAGCAAGATTTTCTGTAATTTTTGAAACTTCCAGTAAAAAACTAAAGGTTTTATGGAAGTACTATTCGTTTCTCGCCATATTACCCCGTACCTAGGGCTTTACGACTCCTAACTATACAAAAAGATAAAGATGGAATACATTGGTGGCACTCATTGTGATAACACCAACAGCCCACCGACGATTGTTGAGGAAATGACAGTGCCTAACGTGGATTTAAACCGGACAGAACTATTACCATATTTGCTTGTCGTATGGGAGAACACCCGCAAAACTCCTAGGGCTTGGTGGCCGAGTGGCTAGCGCTCTGCCGCTCGGTATCACAGGTTTCGGGTTCAAGTCCCGGCGGTGCTATGGTTGTTTTGTATTGGTTCGGAATCACGTTAAACTGTAGGTCCCGGTCCTGTTTAGCCTAACGTGTGCCGTAGAGCGATACACCAAACCAAACCTGCAAAACTCCCTACCTGAAAACTGACTATCGATGCTCTACATACATTGTCATATTCTCCCTCGAGTCTCCTCGTTTCTAAAAACAGTGACGGCAACATTGCAGCAAGCGGAATTGCAAGCCCTATGCTAGCTGCGTGCGTTAGTATTCAGAAAAGAATGGGCAAATCTGCAGTTCTTGCACAAGGCCCGACTCTTGACCCAGTGGCAATTTGCCTGTTAGTATGCGAAAAGAGTTTGATTCAATTCCACCGGCTACAGTGTTGCAATCACTGCTTTTAGAAAAGAGAAGACTTGATGGCGAATGTGGCATGTATGTAGAACATCGATTGTCAAGTTTCTCGGTGGGAAGTTTTCAGGTGTCCTTCCACACGATAAGCAAATGCGGGGCCGAAGAAGGCAATGGCCTTTCCTCATCACATGCCGGTGGTCTGTTTGTGGCAATATCAGTGGAACAACAAGAAAACTATGTTTCCAATTAAATGCAATAAAGCTTAATTGTTTTTATGTCTTTAAATAATGATAGTAGAGAGCTTTTGCTTACCGTATTTTTATAATACGGCATTCTTTTCTCCTAGCGCGCATGCTCATAGGAAACATTATTACAGATACGCATGTGCAATTTCCTATGAGCATGCGCGCTAGGGAGAAAAGAATGTCGTATTATAAAAATACGGTATGCAAAAGCTCTCTAATATGTCACGCATTTTAATAACTATAAAGTGTTTGTCTATATGCAAATATATAACAAAAAATTTTTAAATGGAATTTTTTTTTAAGAATTTTACTTCACTTGAGTCTAAAATGCGATGATAAAACAGTTGAAATAGTCAAAGTAAAATCTACAATTTTGAAAAAAAAACAAGTGTACTTTATTTGACTATACAGCTTTAATTCACTCTTAAGTATTTCGTGTATGAAGCAATAAATTCTGATTTTTTTTCCATTGTCATGGTACATTGGTATTTTTCGATTTTAATAATTTACATAACTCTTCCTTGAACGGTATTATTCAGTTTAAATCATCACAGATAACATTTGGTTACCGTATGATGCAGATATATGATTTTTTGAAAACAAGGCATCTTCTTTAGCGAGATTATCTAATCGTTTTTTAAAACTGTCTTACGTGTACAGATAACATATTATATCATTGTAATAGTAATGCAGAGGAAAAACCCATAAAAAGTCATAAAAACGCTTAATCATGTATTATTATGTATATATATGTGTGTACTCACACACACATACATATATAAGTGTTTCTCTCGCCGGTATTTCCACACCGTTTGACGTCACAAGAGTAGTGATTCACTTGGTTACTGGTTTCAAGGCGCATCGCAATCAATGCAGTTTACTCAGCCAAAAGAGTCGCCTGTGATTAGCATTCGTTAGCTGTGCAAGGGCTTATTGAGTCATCACCATAGTGACAAGAGAGCGGAGCGAACATAATTCTTATATCAGCATATTCTCACCTGACTTTTAGTTAGTAAATTAACATATGTTATGATATCTTGGCGAATTTTTGGCGACACACTTTATTGTTGGCGATTACTGTTCTGTGCTGTTTACGCGGAGGGAGACAAAGGTTATACTATCCTACAACGATTATCAAAAGAAATGGGTTTTTTTATTTAGCTGTCAATAAATGTAAATTTAATTTGTCTTAATATTTGACATTTGTGTTCTATTGACAAATTTTCTTTCAAAACGATGCGGCCTAATGGCCTATTG
>BPLR01015881.1:0-81831 GCA_021605095.1 Caerostris extrusa
GACAATGGCGTGCCTCAAGTTATTACAAACGACTTCATTCTAAAAAGTGATTTTGAAGTGGATATTTGTGGAACAAGATTTCCAGCCAAAGTCAACATTCATTCGCCAAACCTATCCTCTGGGTTTGAATATGTGATAGATTCAAATGGTTATATCGCAACACAGTTTAGTGCATAATTGTGTTTATTGTACAGGTAAATGTATTTATACAAAATGTAGAGCTGTTTTTCTTTTCAAAAATTTTAAAATATAAATCTATTATAAATATTTATATGAAATATATTAAAGAAAAATTTAACTGTTTTTCTTTTGTGTTTTTTTTTTCTAAGTGTCTTAAGTCTTATTTCTTTTACATATTTATAAATTATCAATAACTATGGTTAAAAAATATTTTGTTAGAAGTGTTTGTTTTTTTTTATTCATAATGAAAATAGTATTTTTTTACTATATTTTATTGTAACTTTTAATGGTAGGTCATTTAGTAAATATAACTTTGTCATTTTCTCTTGCCATTGAAATAAAAAATCTCTTCATCAAAACAGTATAAACGCACACAAGAAAAAAGGAAATAAGGGAGAAAAGCCGATGTCTCATCTGCAATCTTTTTCACCTTGAGTACCCATGCAAAGTTGGGCATAATGCTATATGGTGCCTATCCATTATCTTGTCTTTCCCACAGAGCAGGCAGTTTGGCTATCAAAAATACCAATGCGGTACAGATGGCCAGCAAATAGTCATGGCCCACCGCAAGTCTTAAATTTTTGCGACAGCTTTTCACGAGATTTGGTCTAAAATACCCAGTTTCAAATGGTAAATAGAACTCTCCTTTATAGAATTGGCTCTAAATTATTGCAGTGAAATTAAAGAATTTTTTAGTATTTAAAATGGGCAACATTGTTAAGGAAACAATGTAGATAATGTGCAGCTGCTTTAACCGATTTGATTTTAATTATGCAATTATTAATCGTATGTGTAGAATACTTCTAAAATGGGTGTTTTGCATTCTACAGGTAAAAGAATAAATAAATTGAATAATTGCATTATGTGTATTGACTGGGAAATTAAAATAAAAAAAAAAAAGAACCCTTCTTATGCATAAAAGTAATTGGGAATCAAACCACTCCTGTATATATATATATATGCAACTATAAATAGATAACTAGATGACATCAGTTAAATCATTACCTTTCCATTTTAAATAATTTATATCACAAAGTAAATTTTAAATTTACAAATTGTACACTTACTTATTAACATTTACTTATTTAAAATTTTATAAGACAAAATATTTGTTAAATTAAAAAAATACATTTTTATACAGATCTACAGTAAAATATTATCTTATTTTTTTTTCTGGAAAAAAGGATTCTGTAGTATTGAAGTAGTAGTTGGCAATTAATTTATTTATATTTTAATTCTTTTCCTCTTTGTTTACCTTACGAATTGGGCTAATGCAAGGGTCATAACTAGTATAGTTATATCATCTGCTAGTGTATATATTTTTTCCTGTCTATTTTAATATTCTAATAATAAGATTGTGATTTAATACATTTTTATTATAATGCATATCTACAAATTTTATGAGGAGGAAAAATCAAACAAGTTTTATGAGTCTTAGAATTTTAGAATTATTCTTAGTTTATCACCATTGGCTTTCATTTGTTTCATCTGCAGTCAATTGCTCAAGAAATTTTCATGATCTTACTTTTTCTGTGAGATTACACGTTAATGTTCAAGGAAGAAATTGAAACAGTATTTCATGGTGCTTTTTGGAAAAGTAATCTTTCTTGTGATTCTAATCTATTTACATTATTCATCTCTGGCATCAGCATTTTAACTACATTTCTGAAAATAGTGGAAAGCATACTAATCTGTTGTCTACTGCCAAATAACTGACATTAATTTAACAACTTTTGGTAGATTAATATTATATGACTAATGTAATATTAAAGAAATTTTAAGATATAAAATTGAAAATAAAATCACTATAAAATTATTTTATAAAAAAAAATTTGTTTCATTTTTTATAGCAACTGTAATATTAACCATTCTTTAATCGCCCAAAATATAACAATAACCACATATTGTTATATTTTTTTATTATAATTTGTTTCAAATTTAATTTATTATGAAATTATTGTATAATATACACTTTACAGCTTAATAGGTAATATTATAAATATCATAATTAATTAGAATTTGTCATTTATGCAACCAAATTTTTATATATATACTAGATAATTTCTTTTTTTTTTTTTTTGAATTTTATTTACTTTTAAAAGTACTTATTTCACAATGATAGTAGAGTGAAAACATTTCAGAAATTTAGTGTATGCATATTTAGGGATAAATAAATCTTTTATAATACATCTAAATTTCTACCAGGTTCTCAGCGTGTGAACATCTAGAACTATACCTATTTGTGTTATAAATACATGCCATCAAAATAAATAACTCTAATAATTTCTATTTTTATCCTTATTTGAAAAGAAAAATGTAAATAATATTGTGTTAACAAAAACAAAAACGAGATACTTATTTGTATTTTATTCTATCTACATTGTACACAATAAATAACACAATAACAGTTATTAATACTCAAGGCTTGCAGGCTCGGTATCACAAGAGTAGCTTCAGTATTTGTTTATATATATACAAGATTACATGGACACAAGAAGTAAATATAGCGTCTTCCCCAGAGTAGGGATTTAAATCATAATCAAGTGACAAGCCTAATTATAAATTAATTTCTGTTACAAATTTTAAAAAACAACATTTCCATGAATTTAATAAAACTTTTTTTTATTATTAATTAATTAAAAGTCTTAATTTGAAATTAATGTTACAAAGTGGTATGAATTTATTTTCGTTTGTTATTTTTATTAAATGATCACTTATAGTATTTGAAGTAGAAAAGTGGTACATAAAATATACCATTATGTATTTAGATTATTCATTTAAGATATTTGCATTGAATCATTAAAACTTTGAAAATTAAATTTATTCAATGTAGCATTGATTACCTCATTATAAATACATCAAAAGACATCTTATATCTAACATAAACCATCAATGTTTTTTTCTGTTTCAAAATTGGACTAAATGCAATTTTAGAAAAAAAATGGCTCTTTATTTGGTTTGATATTTATGCTTGTTCTTTGGCTACTTTTGATTTTATGTAAGTAGTCATTGTGAAACTTATTAAATTATTTTGTTTTAAACGTTAGTTAATCACTTTTTTGTCTAAAACATTTTCATAAAACTATTGAAAATCAGTATAATATGATTGTTACATGGCTGAAACCCTACATCTCGATGAAAATCATTTCTCTCCTTCTGAAAGTTCTGAGTCTGTGATGAGTTGCATTTCACTGAAGTAGTTGGCTCATCAAAATTAACAATTGATGACTTTTGCGACCCATTCAAAAGTAATGGATGAGTATCGCTGGCAACCCAAGATTTTCCACCTGTCGTATTTAGTGAGCGATCGCTCTGATCTGCCCTCTTCTAGTGGGCAACAATAAATTAGTCCAGGTTACTGGCACAATGGATTTGTCATCATCTTTCGAAGAAGACTGTGTACCAACTGTGGCACTATCATTTTTAAAACTAAAAGACTGCTGCAGTCCATCCAACAAGACTGATGCTAGGTATTTGGCTTGGTTCATTGGAGGAACATCGGCTGAAATCTGGCTTTCGGATGCAGATTTCTGGGATGAACCCTTATCCATCTCGCCACGAATGTTTGATATGCAATTCAGCGATGTGCTGATATCAGATGGACCAGAGGATGATCTTCTGTGGCCAAACATAAAGTTGAACTTTTGACCACTCTCTGGATCGTCGCTTTCATATTCTGGTGGGGGAGTGTTCAGTTCTGTGGGCGATGATGGCCCTACGCTTTTGGACTTGATATGCCCTTCATCCTTCTTTGACCTCGGTGGCAGCACGGTTATAGTCATGGAGGCTGGATGTGGTATTATTGCACTTGGAGAAGCTCTGTTGATACCTTTCTGCCAGTGAATTCAGCATCCTTGAAACTTCAGCTATCTGACGTTCCCCCATCTGACTTTAGAAATGAAGCTAGCATTACTAGTACTAGCTGCCCTACTTTCGCTGCTACAACGTGCAATGGCAATCTGTTTTGTTTTGCTGATCAGCTTGCAGGAACATGCCCCTTCACATTCACATGCCTCTACATTATCATTATCTGACGAATTGGGTAGACTAGAATTTGACTGTTTAGATCCTCCAAGTGTATCTGTACCACTCTTGTTTTCCTCATGACCATTGTCCGCTGCTGTCTTGACATTTGTTGATTCACCACCTGAATCTTGTTCAAAAACACTCGTTAAGGCCAGTACATTAATATTAGACCCTGACGCTGGATCGTAGACTGTGCCGTTTCTTTGAGATAGTATAGGGATTGACAAATTTTCTTCTGGCAGGGATACTTTTAGAATGAGTGGGTGTAGATTTTCCTGTGGCACTATTCTAGATTGGTGAGATCCCCGAGATCTTCTGGTGTGAACTCTCACCCCTCCAGGACTGTCGTTCCTGTATCCTCTGTTGTCCACACCGCCTGTCCGTGACCGGTTCAATCTGGTAGGTGCTCGGTTAATGGTGCTGTAGGGAGGCGGTGGTGGTAGATAAAGTTTGATCACATCTTCATAGGATGGAGGTGGGTCATAAAGCGGTAGTTCAGATCCACCTTGGTGGTTTGGTGAGTTTTCCATATCTGAAGGAAAGATGGCAATTAGCATCAGGTATTATCTAAATATGCATTAACATTCCAATGCAGATTATAAAGCTTTATTTATAGATAAAGAAAGTTTGATCTATTTGATACGAATTTATTGTACTAAATGCGATTACAAGGCATTTGTTTGGCATAGAAGTTGCATATTAATGCTAGCTGAATAACTATGATCATAAACATTGCTATAAAATTAGTATTAGATCTTAACGATCAGCGAACAAATTTAATTTTTATTTGCACAAAAACTTAGTACCTTCGATTTTGATACTGTTATGATAAAAACGATTGTTAAATCATAAAAATTTCGTGTCGGAGAAGAAAAGGTCGCTATTTTAACAGATTATTGTAAGGCTATGTCAAACGTAACCTGAATATTTAAATCCTACAAAAATTTTTAAAGACTGTTCAATAATTAACATATTTATACCTAATGCTAAAGAAACGATCTGGGTTAAAAAAAAATCGTGTTCATATTACATAAACGAATTCATCAACGTGAAAGCTCTTGATAATAATATGCACAGATGAATTGGATTTTAGATAGTCGGAACTGTGCATCCCTCACTACAACGAATTCAGCTCGACGGAAAGTATCCTACAGTGATTTTTGGCTATAAAAGTCGAAATTTATCAAAGACAAAACATTTTTATTTTATGTGGAAGGATAGAGATAAAAACTTGTGATAATATTAGTTAAAAAAATTTTGCATATCAACATTTTAGCCTTAACTAATCGTGGTTAAAGGAAAACACTCACCCAGATCCCCGCTGACGGTGTGCAGTATCTCCCTGCTGATGCTGTCCTCGTGCCTCTGGCGGTGCAGCTTCACCAGGATCATGATGGTGGTGAGCACGAACATGCCCAGCCCCGCCAGGCTGGTCACCAGGATCAGAGTGTTGGTGCCCGCGCCGGACCCGCTCTCCGACTTCGGGAAGTAGTAGTTGGGGGTCAGGGTGCGCCACCAGTTGGCGTCCTCCGGGATGGCCGTGCCGGGATTCACACCTGCGAAAAAACAAAAAGTGCCATTTTTTAGATTTGGATTTTGTTTATTTTATATGGAATTAAATTAGTTTTACCAGTTGGTTTTCTATTGGGGCGGCGCTCGTTGCCACAGGTTTTGATTCGAGTCCCGGCGGCCCATGGATGTTTATAATGGTTCGAAATCCACTTTACGCCGTAGGTCCTGATCGATATGATCGTAGAGCGCTGTTAGAGCCCAGTCGGACTTCTCACCCACATCATTCCCAAATTGTATAGGGGCAACTCGGCTCTAGGCACAGTGATGTGTGGTGTAGTATAGTAGTTAGTTTATATTGTGTAAAATCGTCTCGCGTCGATAGTTATTTTGCCTGGTGGAGTTTCCTGGTTCCCGCCCCCTTAAAGGACACACTTTAAATGCCAGTTACTCCTAAAATCCTCCCAGAAGGCGCTGATCTTTCCCATCACCTGTCGGTCGGCTGTTAATGGTATACACGACGCCCGCTGATATACCAACCTCACCCTTCTCCTGACTGGTAGGTGCTACATAGCCGTAGGTACGAGGGTGAAATGTGAAAAAAGAAACGTTTAGGTTATATTGTGTGTCCTAGAAGTTGAATTATGAAGAAGTATAGTGGACTCTCGTTTAACGTCATCTAAGGTAACTGGAGACAATGGAAGTTGACCAGCTTCTTCTGTTTCAAAGACAGTATATGCTTGCCGACCGCTTTTTTTTTTTTTTCTTTTTTAGCTTTTTTTTTTTTTTAAGTAGCCATCTTTTTCTGTTATCTTAGATATGGAAATCTTTTCCCACCGTTAAAGCACCCTATTTCCTTTCAGATTTTTGTTTGTAAATTTTCTAGACAACTTAAATATGATTCAGATGTTTTGCTCTCACAACTGAGATGTTTCTCTTCAAACATTTTTCCGGTATTGTTTTCTAGTAAAATTGACGAAGACTAAAGTTATTTTATTTTCTGTAACAATATTTACCAGTAAATTATAAAATTGATTTTATAATCCTCAGAAATGTTGCAGATTATAAATATTTTCATGAAAACCCAATGTTTTGGCATTATTAACACATTTTGAAAATATAAATGAAAAAAAGAGATTAGAATGGAAATAGTGCATTTAATACTCACCGTAGCAAGATGCTTCGTCCGAACCGTCTCCGCAATGGTTGAAGCCATCGCACCTTAGCGCATCTTTTATGCAGCGCCCATTTTCACATTCGAAATCAGCTGCACCATAGCAACCTGAATCGAAAACAGAACACAACATGCATAAGGAAAACGTATGCTTAGGAAAACTGTTTACTAAATGAAATGGGGTTTTATTTTTTTTTTATATATATATTATCTCCTTCAGGCCCTTAGATTAGATATAACATTAAATAAATGAAAAAATATATCTTGACATTTAGATTAAATGTAATCCAACAATGAAAATACAACCCTGTTTGAGAGATTTAACGAACAGAAGTCACCTTTTGTTATTTATTTATGAAGTAAAACTTTTAAAAGAATAGTACAAGCAACACAAGGGAAGAGCCAACAACTCATTTTGGGAAAACGGATTGTATGGAAAAGCAAATAAGCACTTCAATTAATTGTTTCCTTAAAAGTTCTTTTCTTTTTCTTTTTTTCCTCGCAATGTCAACGATAGCAATTATTTCAAAAGAGTAAATCAGCGGTTCCCAAACTTATTTGTCCTAACGTTTCCTCTTTAGAAAAAAAAGAATTACTCATCGAACTCTTGGAAATCTACCTCGTGTAAACATGCAAACAGAAATATAAAGTAAAAAAAAAAAAAGTAAATTCGCAGAATAAGGGGCCGTGTGGATTTGGCGTCAAAAAATTCTTTTCGCCAAAGTGCGCCAAGTAAGGGTTGCGATTGTAAGTGAAGTGAATTGCGAACAGAACAAGAACAGTTTTTTTTTTTTCCCCTCAACAAATTTGTGATTGCACTAAAATCACCTGACTAAATACTATGAAGGAAGTTTCAACTATTTTTATTTTTCTTTCTTTGTACCTTCACCGTCCATTATTTTTAACGACCCCCTCCTTTTGATAGTTCCATGGGCCTCTGCCTGTGTATCGGTCACTTTAGGAACCAACGGTCTAAATAAACCCACTAAGATTAGAATAATTTTTTGTTTTCCCCTCTCAATAAGTAAAATTGATTGATTGCTATAATTCTGAAAATCATTAAAAAAATCATTAACAAATTTTATGTGTAAATAAAAGCGTAAAATCCTTATAAAAATATAGATAATATTCAAATCCCTTGCATCACCATTAATTGAAAACAATTCTATTTCTTTTATTATCCATTTTTATCGCTTGTGAATCTGATATTAGTTTGATATAGTAGGAATCAAGTCCATAAAAAAAGTTTTAAGTGATTAAAGCTGGACATTATTAAAATTTCACGTCAGCCAATTGGAAGCCTGATTTACTGTCCACTCAATCTTCCGACTGGCTGGCATTCTATGATGTGAGATTTCAATATTTGGTGGAGATCTACCATTAAGATAAGAGTTATAAAGGTGTAAAAACATCAATAAGCTCCATGCGGATCAACAAAAAATTTTCTGTTAAAATAAGGCTTATTTTGCCAAGTGGTTATATATGATGAAAAGAGATTTAAAAGTGATGATCCATGAAAAGTGTGGATGGCATAAAATAAAACAGTATGGATTGTATCAGTTAATAGCTAAAAAAAAAAAAAAAAAAAAGTTTGATGCTATTGTGATTTCCGTATAAGTTTACAATGGTGATTTTAATATTTGCCATGTTTATTAAACTTAATTGATCTACGAAATTAATAAATCATAAATATTATCATTGACTTAATCATTTCTGAAGCGACATCCAGGGACTAGTGGTGTTTATAAAAATCAATTTAAATTATTTGGCATTATATTTTGCGAAAGTTAAGGAATTTTTTTTTTACGATTGGATTCGTAAAAAAAAAAAAAAAAAACCAAGACTTGCAGGCATATTTTAATTAAACTTATTTATTTATGTTTGCGATTTGTAAATTAAGTCAACTTATAAGTTGGAAATATGAGTCGCATGCAAAATAAGTCTATAGTTCCCCAATTTTTCTAGAGAATTCTCCTGCATAATCAAGTGATTGTTTGTAATTTCAATTGTGATTCTTGTTTTTAAAATAGTTAAAAGAGAACGTAAAAGTTTTATTTATTTATTTTTATTATTTTTTTTGAGATTTAAAATGTAATGTGTTGCTTGTTAAATGCACAAACAACATAACTTTGCTATCTTATTTTGCTGAATGTCAAATGTTTCAAGGATAATTCTTTATACAGCCCACTGTAATTATTTCGGGTTTTTGTGATCTCATTATCCCACTAGGGAAGATGAAATAAATTCCAATAAAAATGAAGTTAGGGTTGTTAGTTAAAGAGACTTGATGAACTTGCTCACCTTCGTATCTGAACGTTGTATAAATAATGGCGAGGTGCGACTTGTTGGTGAAATATCCGACGAGGCGGATGTAGAATCCGCTGGTGGCGGACACCACGAACTCCTGGCCCCGGGGCATCTTGTGGTGCTGGAAGGTGGTCACGGACTCCAGGAGGGGCGCGTCGGAATGCTGGCCCTGCCGGATGGTCAGCGTGGATTTGGGTCCTGCGGTTTTACCAAGAGATCTCTCATCATTACATGCTTATTTTACACATAAAGTAACACTCCACGCTTTTCCTGTTAGTATACTGAACAGGACATTGAATCATAGTATTTATACGTTTATCTGATTATTTATTTTGTCAAAACTATTTGAAATTCGTATAATTTCTATTTCTAAAAATTTAAGAATGGGAAACGTTCTGCGAAGTTAGTTAATTTTCCTTTTTATGTAAAGAGTTGAATAATTATTTTGAACCGACTATTAAACAAATAGCTTTTTAAACCATATTCTTAAAAAAAAATTTATATGTTTTCTTTTCAATGCAGAGGCATTTATTCATATTTCCAAGATTATTGACTTCTTTAGAAGGAGGAATAATTCTATAAATCAAAGTTGATTTCTGGTGCTATCACAAATTTTAACGACAGCTTCTTCCTCTCCAATTTCTGAATTTGACCCTTACAAACTGTGAGGCACTATCCTGAAAAACAGATTTTCATCGGTTACTAAAATCTCACGTCGGCAATCAGAAATCTGATCTTCTGCCCGCTCAGGCTGCAGGCAATTAATTAATACGTAAAATTTATGTAATCAATGCAAATCTACCTTAAGAAAGACGCGGATATGTTAAACTAGAAGAATATTAATATTTCACTTGTAAAATTGAATCATCTTAAGTAAATGAAAAAAATTTTCTTATCAACACTATAATTTTAATTCAACTCAAAAAAATATTATTATATTTAGCCTATTTTTCCAATTTTAAATTTAAAATAAATTGTTTTTCTTTTTGCAAGATATAATTAATTCTACGTACCCATCTCTTCAAACTGCGCCACCCTTATGGAGACCTGGGTCTCGGGGATGTGAGAGTTCCTGGGGCGTATAAGCCAGATGCAGTCGAAGGCCCGCAGTGTGTTGCTCGGCACCATGTTCATCATGGTGATGGCCCCACCGAAATCTTCCACGAAACCACCGCAATCTGCAAAAACAAAAATTAATTTAAAAATCCATGTCTTTTAAATACAATCTCACCGAAAAATGACCCCTCCCCTTTTAATAAAACTTTGTCAAAAATTACATAACGACAGAAACTTTTTTTTCAACAAAACATAAAATTGTGGTTTAAAAAAAAAAGATAAATAATGCATATCACATGCTACTGGGTTATTATATTGTTTCAAATTTACTGATAAATATGGCCATATTTAATTGATACATATTGAACTGCTATACAGTGTAATACTAGCACTGTAATTTCTGCTTAGAGTCTTTGCTACGCAAACAAAAATTTTCGAGAATTCTGCGAAAATTTTTTTTAGGATGTTTCATAAAATTAATTCTGTCACCGAAAATGTCCCCTCCCTTCCTTAAAAAAACAAGATTGATAAAACTTTGTCAAAAATTATCATAGGGACAGAAACATGAGAGTTGTGGAAAATGAAAGGAAATCGGACTTTCAACAAAAGTGCACAAAATTCAGCGTGCTTTCTGCATAGGTATTTGATAAAAAGAGGGGAAAAGCCCCAATATGAAGAAGATGGAATTAAAACACTTTACAGAAGGCCAAATCAATAATGAACTGCGATTCTGATCAAGGTTTTCAACTGTCTAGCCAGTGGTTTTTAAAGGTACGCCCTAGAACATTTTCAGGTGCCCTCTGTGGCATTCGAGAGATATATTTTGCTTAGATATAAAATATGGTTACTCTTTTTTTTTTGTTAGTTTTTCCCATGCAAATAAAGATTTCATTACAAACAACTTTTTCTGGTTGAAGTGCCAAATGGCGATAATGCGCCAAAGAAGGTCTCCGAGAAACTAGAGCGGTCACTTCCAATGGTTGGCTACCAGGAGCGCCAGCGACTATGTGAATTTCAATGTTTTAAAAAATCTATTGCAACCTCTGAGACCCCTCCGTCTGTAAGTAGTAATCAATGAAACTGACCATCTGAATATAAGACTGTAAAGCGTTAGTAAAGAATACTTATTTTTCAGAAATCTGTATATAGTGCGTATACAATTATGTGTAGGTTTTCAAATGCGCCCGACTTCAAAAAGTTTGATGGACAGTTGGCTAGCGCTCTGGCCGTTGGTACCACAGGTTTCGGGTTCGAATCCTAGCGGTGGCATGTATGCTTGTGAGTGGTTCCTGAATCCACTTTAAACTGTAAGTCCCGGTCAAATTAGCCTAAAGTGTGCAAAAGAAAATGACCATAAAGCGAATAACCAAAAAACCCAAAAGTTTGAAAACCACTGCTGTAGTTATTATAAAGATTGAAAATGGTCGGAAACAGGTCCTTTTTGTTTTCGCCCCACTTCTTAAATGCTTATCTTCTTTCCGGTTTCCACTATTTTATATTTACAACATAATCTTTTAAAATTGAATGGCGTTTTTATATTAACATGTATTAAAAACAGTTTTGGTTGGTATCTCTTTGATCAAAGAATATACGAGATCTTTTATTTCGTGCCGAAAATTCGAAGTCCTGCGAATTATAGACAAATTATGGTAATTCAGAAGTAGCCATTTAATGATTCTGATCATAGTAGGACTGAATTTCATTTTTATACAATTATGTTAATAATTGCAGGTGGTTTTTTTTTTTTTTTTTTTTTGTCCGTTGATCATTTTCTTTACGTCTTAATTTTATTTAATGTAATGAATGAATTGTGTTTTTAAACATTATATCATTCAATGTAAAGTTATAGTGGTAAAAAATTTTGATAATTGTTCATAAGTTCGCTTTCATGAAATTTTTTTATACTTAATGAAATCCACATTATAATTTATGTACACTTACCCGTAGAAGGCCTATTGATCCAATATTTTTCCAAATCTGAAATAAATAAATTATTTTACTTGAATACAAAAAAATATAACCAAATCATGTAAAAGAAATTTCAGAGAACTTTTACCCACAATGCAATATTTCTTCAATACGTTAAATAGGGTCGAGAAATATCTCCCTATTGCACCAACTTCAACACATTTTGGATTTCGAGAAAACAGTTACATCAACATTTTATGCAATACTTTTCATTAAAGCATGCGTATTGTATTAGATCCGATACAGAAAATTAGAAATTTAAATCCTTTTTGATCACGAAATACTTAAAACTATCATCTTTTACCCATTGCACGTAATGGATCGATAGTTTTCGGAAGTATTTATTGTCACTGAACATCATTAAAAGGAATTTTAATTTGCATACTAATATGTTTTCCTGGGCAATATTACTTTTAGTAAAAAGTAGACTCGTATTTTAATGGATAGGGAGAAGTAATTTTTACAGATAGGATAATTTTTAAGAGTTTAATCACCAGATCAAACATCAAATATTGATCTCCGTTATTTTTTAACCCATTTAAAACTGGTGTTATGAAAACGAAACACTTCATAAATTTTTTTTTTTTTTTTTTTCGATTTTCTATAAGAAATTTTTCAAATATTTTTTACAACGTTGTATATAGAAAACTTCACAGATTACGAGAAAAAATATATATTTGATCTTTTATTATAATTATTTTATAGCGATTAGTCGTTCCTTTTTAGTCAATTTTGCATTTTTTCTTGTAATTTTGAATTATTGATACCAGTATCAGATGAAAAATTTTATGAAACAAAGTGTTTAGTCTTATCAAGCTAAAATTAATTCATTGGCGGAACAACCCCCATGGTAGTCCAAGACCGTCTGACAACTGGCAGATTCCGAAACAGGAGATGTTTTCATTTTACGGGGTAGAGTTGTTAGCCCAATGCTCTACAATCATATTAGACCGGGACCTACAGTTTAAAGTGGATTCCTAAACACTACAAACATCCATGGTACCGCCAGGGATTCGAACCCGAAATATGGGGAACCGAGAGTCAGAGCGCTAGTCAATCGGCATCAGGCCCGTACTAATTACAGAAAACATAATGTGATTGTATATATGTAGCTTAAAAAAATTTCATGCAAGGGAAAAGCAATCTTTTAGACTGGAATTGCGTTTTCGAAACGATTTGTAACTCGCGTAATAACAAATATTCTTTTTCACTTGTGTTCCTTTAATTAGATTCTTGTAAGAGCAATAATTAAAATGTATTCATTTAAATCAAGTGCAAAAAGGAAAAAATAAGTTTCGGCAATCCAGAGTTAATATAATAGTATCATAATGAAGTAACTGCTATTAGTAGTAGTAGTCACTACGATTAATATCAACTTAGTAGTGACAACAAAGAAAATATATTTCTGATTCTGACTTAAACTATAAACCGGGTATAGATCCCGGTCTAATATGCGGTGGGCGTGAGGCTGACAACCCTTCCCCGTAAAAAGAGAAACATCTCCTGTTTCAGAAGGGCAGACGGCCAGGTCACCATGTGGCTGTTGAAGAAAAGAAAATTCTGATAATCTATTGTTTTAATAAGTATATCTCACTTAGTATATGGACAATGTGATGTTTTTAACTTTTGGAAGTCGACCTACATCCCCCACCCCTTCTGTTTCGTATAAGACAAATTCGCATATCAACTTAGACTTCTTAATGAATTAAGAGTTCACTGAATAGACCACTCACAGCTGACGAAGGTATACTTGGCCTGGAACCCGGTGCTGGGGTACTCGTCGTTGGCCTGGAACTTGACGGTGAGCGTGGGTCCCGAGGAGATGAGGGCGGGGGGCCGGAAAGTGTTCCCGTTGTACACGTCGATGCGCGTCCCGTTGCTGTCGAAGATCTGTCAAGGAGATTAAATGATTATTATAAAAGTAAATAAACGATTCAGGTGTTAAGTTTCTTTTGTGTATTACGAAAATAAACTGAATTACTGAATCTTAAAAGTATATATAGGGGCTCCCAGAATAAGGCTGCCAATACTTGATTTTTTTTTCCTCCAAATCTTGAACTTTTACTTCAAGTCTTGGGTTTTATTTCAAAAATCATAGAAAATCTCAGCTTCTAGTTTTTAGTTTGTCGCTCTACGGTCATATTGTGCACACTTTAGGCTAATTAGACAGTATAACGATATTACTATGGAACGAACTACTATGTTATTGTTTGTTACGAACCACCAACAAACACCCATGCCATCGCCTAGATTCCAACCTGAAGCCATCGGTACCATGACCAGAGCGCTGGCCAATTGGCTATCAGGTCGCTATTTCGGCTTCTAGGAAATAGTTATATCATCATAGTGATTATACAATAAAGGAAATAGAAATTTAATCTATACTATAGTTTTACTAGAATAAAACAGTCAGTAAGAGAGACTAAGTAAACATCGTCCGAGGTCTGTGTTGAATTTTCTGCAATGGTGTCAAAATAAAAATTTGGTTCAAGTAAACCCGATGCCACTTACTGAGCCTGTTTCAACCTTTTTTACCATTTCTCAAAGTCTGCTGATAAATTCTACACTAGCTATAAATAGTAAATACATTTTAATTCAAGATGGCCGTAATTCATTCAAGTAATTTAATTCAAGTAAGAAAAGAAAATCCATTGAAACATAATGAAAAAAATGATGAGATTGCCTAAACAAGAAGAACTTGCAGAGCAATATTTTTTAAAGTAATTATTGAATTTAATAATTTCAACACAATGTTTTTCGGTCTTTTTTTATTATTATTATTATTGCACATATGTGGGAAATTTTACGAATCAAATTTTGAGTTTGACAAAAATCACATTGGCAGCCCTGCGCTCCTGTTGTCAGGATGTTCCTTACCTCTATGTAGGACCACAGCGACAGCTGGAAGTCGGTGAAAATAAGTTGCACAAATCCCGTGATATCGACATTCTGCAGGATGAATTCGGCGCTGTAATCACTCGGATAGCCGCCCGGAAAGTTGGGGGACTTGATGACGCCCGAACTGTTGTTGGCCTGGTAGTACTCGAAGCCGCCTTTGTAGATGTACACATTTTCTGGAAAGGAAAGCAAATCCATCAACAAATGGATTCAACATCATCATCTATGCTGTTCGTTAATGTTCACAAACAGATAAGAAGTATAAAATGAATTACAACATATGTACACAAGATGGAAAACATTGCTTTTTCCTAATGCAGCTGGCAAACACTTAGGCAGCTGTCTTGCATGCCTTAAGGCAAGCGCTGCACAGACGTTACTCACTTTGCATTACCCAGGGGCGCGTGTAACTTGAAGATAAGCCACGGACGGGGAGTAACAATAACCCCCGCAACGCTCTACGATCATTTTAGACCGGGACCTACTGTTTAAAGTGGATTCCGAACCACTACAAACATCCACGGCACCGCCGGGACTCGAACCCGAAAAACCTGTGGTACCGAGCGCCAGTGCGCTAGCCACTCGGCCATTCACGCCCCTAGATGGAAAACATATTAATAATCAAAAAGTTCAAATTCAGTCTGCAGTTTATAGTGGTCAGCCAGACTGAAACTATTTTTCACAGTGTCTCTCGTTTTTGATAAAAACGGATATATCTCGAAATGGTTATTACCTATAATAGCTCCCGGATACTCAGGTCGTTCGTTTTATGAACAAAAAAAGGTAAAATAAAAACAACGCATAGCTAAAGACATTGAAAACAGTTCAGAAATCAAAGATCGGTCATCAAAAATCAAAATATAAAATATTATAAGACAAAGTATAAATTATTTTCGTTAGGTTAACTAGATTGAAAGGACATATTATTGTTTTACAAGTATGTCTCGTAAATGCTTTTCTATATCATAATATGGTCATGGATCATGATACATATTAGTTTTAACAAACAGATCATTCGCTAGTGTGCAGAAACACACATAATGGTTGGTGGAGGCATTAAAATCCTGAAACTGCAAAATTGTGTAGAGAAAAAGATATCATAAATGATAAAATCAAAGAGAATTCAGTGCTAGGACACAAAGAGAATGGACGATAGCAGAAGAAGAAGAATTTTAGAGGGAAGTGCCAGGGCCAAAGCAAAATAGGGAAGGTCAAATAAGAGATGGATTGATGAAGTGGAAAAGGATCTGAAGAACCTAAGATCACAGATTGGAAAACCAAAGCTCAAGACAGACGACTTTGGATTGGAGACGACTGTAGTTTTAATAAGTAAGTTAAATTAAAATGCCACAATAAGCCTACTTTAATATAAATATTTCTATTAAAGGTGGAAAAAAGATCACAAATAAGTATTTAACTAATTGCCGATAAATAGTTAAAAAGCTATAACAGCAATGTGTTTTCGAAAATTTGGGAAATTATCAAATATATTCTTTGATTTATTGTCTTTTGTCTCTTTTTTTCTATATGCTATATTAAAATTTTCATCCAGAAAATTGTGAAATATTCTCATAATATAGTATAACATTTTCCAAAAAAATATCCTCCATATTGTTTGTATATAGATATACCAAAGTATGAAAAACAGAAAAGAAACGTTAACAAAAGTTTTGTTAACGTTTACTATCAAAAATCAAAAATCACTACAACATGGAATTAGAATAGGAACAGAATGGAACATTAAAAATAACACTCAGAATAATTTTCTTTCGAGTTGTTCTAATTGATTTTCATCGTTTGGCAATTCTTGAGATATTATTTTCATTTTTTAATTAACCGTAAAAATCAATTTAGAATCACCTTATTCTAAATAAGATATTGGTTTTTTAGGTCACTTGCAATTTTAATTTCGAATTACAATGGTAAATTGGAATAAACATAATATTATCGAAAATGATCGGGGCTGCAAGCAATTCGAAAATTAAAATCGAGCGATTATTTTTCAAGCTAATCGATTTAAAATGACTAAGCTAACGAGTTCACATTGTATGGGATTTTCAAGGTAAAAATAACGATCTTTCTGGCTTATTTTTTTAAAAAAGAAGAAACTACTGAAATCGATTGGAACGTAATTTTTCATTTTACACCGGATTCATTATATATTCATCTTCTTTACTACTTAGGTTCATGACTAAAAACGTTGAGCTTTTTATGAATTGGACAAGCCTTATTTATTAAAAAAATTGCAGCGCTTCTCTTATTGAAATCCTTATTTAGACGTTTCTTATCCCACTTGGTAGACAGCAGCATCAAGATAAATTCCAAGAACCCCATGTAATCTCATAGATGGATGGAAAGGAGGAGGGGGAGCTTCTGTCGTGATGAAGCACCCGTAGGTAGGTCTGATTCGGCTCCGTGACGCTGAAGATGAAGGACGGTGCCTTCCGGGAGGATTTTTAGAGGAACTGTTCCGTATTTACGTATTGTGTGAGAGAGAACCTGAAAACTCCCACTAGGTATTCCGACTAACGAGGCAAGATTCTGAACATCACAAATGCCATCGAGTCTCCTTGTTTTTTGAAATGGAAACCTAAACATAGAAAGAAGGTTGACTGTATTTTGTATACATTGTTAAGCGCATATCACACGGGGCTTCAACGCGAAGCAAATCTGCCTTACCACCCATGCAATAAGCACGATGCCCATGACATGTGGCGAACTTGTTAGAAAAGTCATGTAACCACAAATTCCACTATCCTCATTTCCCACTCAATGAAAAAAAAAATACTTTATCTAATGGCGCTACGAATGATAAACAAATGGATGTGCGCGTAACAATAAACTCATTATTTGAATGAGTTTATGGCGGTTTGCATCACGTTAAAGGTAGCAAAACATGCCTTCTGATAAGACTTTTAAAATAACGAGCTTTTTTTATACTAACACGCTCGATAGCTCAATGTCACTCTCTAAAACAAGATAGAAGTTTCCTCTGCGGTGACTTAAACTGTCCACCATTTGCATGTTGTATTTAGAGAAAAACAGGAAATTGCAACATACCCTTACTCCGTAGATAGAGAGTACTACCAGTGGGTTAGTTAAAAACGAGTTAAATTGCAAAAACAGGTATATTATACAGAAATTCTACAAATAGATTATAAGTAAATAAATTTCAAAATGCTAATATAGAATACATTTGAAAACCACGAATCATTACATAACAAGTAATATTAAAAAAAAAATTTTAAGTCAATTCCTACTTTTTTTTTCACTCTATTGCAGAAAGTCCTTTATAAATAATTTTCATTCATTTTTTTTTTAAGTTTATCTGGCGCCATCTATTGGTAGATATATGCAACTTAAATATGAAAAAAATTATGATTAATTAATAAAATTTAATTACTGAATTAATATTTAAAAAAACTGCATTAACATTCAGTGTCATCCACTAAAAGTTAAAAAAAATGTATTTGAACTTGAGCGGATGAATAAAAAGTATTTCATGAACGATTGAAAATTTGAACAGTATATATATATATATATATATATATATATAGGAGAGTGAGAACTAATAGTAGGAATTGAAAATAAATAATAAATAACATGAAATGAATAAATAAATATTTCATTGTTACATTTAAAAAAACTATAAATATGAAACAGTTAAGTTTCAATAATGCCAAGTTATTGTAAACAGAGCTTTCAAAATGTTTCACAAATGCAAATGGTTGTTACAAATGTTGGTGATTTGAATTGAATAAAAAAAGGTAGGGGATAGAAGACAAATCACTTACTTTTGGCACTAAAGTGTATACTAAAAGCTTCCTTATAATTTCCACTGAATAGAAAGTCAACGGAGACCAGTTTAGTTTTGGATTCGTACACCAAATCCAGGGATCCGTTCTCTTTGAATCCACAATATTCGCGTCCGGATTTGCTGTAAGCCGATTCTTTGATCCACAGGAAGTCGCACCTGGTAAAAACACAAAGAAAATTATAAACAAACTCAAAAAGGAATTAAATATGCATAAAATATTTTTTTTCTTGCCAAGGTTTTTTAAGTTGAATAAATGTTGACGAGTGCAAGAAGGGAATAACTGCTTTTTTTGGGAGAACATTTAACTGCCTCACACATACGCGTCGTACGAGAAAAGACCCGGAAAACTGTCACTAAACAGTTCGTTGATGCCAGATCCTTGTAAACAATTTGAAAATCAGCACCAGGTCTCCTCGTTACTGAAAGCAGCGACTTAGCAGTATGATGTCAGCGGATTCGAATTCTTACCCTCTAGAACGTGCTTTCTCATACGTCCACAAATTGGACAAATATAGACACCTAATAACAGCACTAATATTTATTAAGCTACATACAGTAATGTAAGAACTTGACTGTTATTTTTTGTAAGCAATTGCCCGTTTACTTGGAAAAAATTACTCTTGTAAAAAGATTTTTGTCAATCAAGTTTTTAACAATTATCACTTCCCACGCGAAATTATCTATACAACAATCTTGCATTTATTTATTTACTCACACACAACTCATGCTACATATTTGAATTCGAAATAAGAAAGGATACATTTGGAAAAAAATTCTGAATTCACAAAAATAATTGACTCTCAAATATCTAGTATATCGATTCGTGGTCCATGAGTAACTTGCGAAGTTCTATGTAGTTATTGTTCTCAAAAACGAGGAGCCTCAATTGGAATTGTATATAAAGCGCATCACATGGATAGTGAAACTGGCGTGAGAGATATTTCCAGGATTTTTCCCAAACAGCACGCAAATGCTGGACATCTACCTCTAAAAGTCCTCTCAAAAGACAATATTGTCCCCTCATGTCATCCACATTCGTGACTAATAAGATAAATTACGTATGAAACCCAACGATACTAAATTATATTAGCGGGTTAGGAAAATCACGTAACCATAAACCCTGCTGTCCTCATTGGTTTCCGGGAAATGGATTATAGAATTCTTCATACAATTGAGTTACAAAGGATACAAGTTGGATGAGCGCACAGCGATAAACTGCTTATTTGAGTAGCAACGGTGATTTGCTTCATGTTGAAAGTAAAGGCCTCATAATTAATCTTGAATGGATAAACATGAATACGAGCCTGTTTCGTGCTGAGTTATGAGATATTGAATTTGAAAGATATATGTGGATATATCTTTGGACGGCTTGATTCTATTGAGAATTAAATCCATACTGTATAAAAAGAATGAGCATGTACCTGCATGTCTTGTCGTTGGAGCATGAGGGTATGGCGAGTTTCTGTATGGTGATGTGCAGGTGGCACGAGGGGCAGGTGATGAGCTCGACGCTGCACCGCTGGGGAATCTGGGGCTGGCTGTTGGCGGCGGTGGGGTCGGCGGGCTTCTTCGTGAGGCTGGTGGTGTTCTCCACGCTGATGACGCCCGACTCGCCCACGTCGATGTAGTACTTGGCGCCCGTTCATCCATTTGCACAGATCTGGGGAAGATTAGTTTTATTCGTTACAACAAGAATAAATAAGTAAAACACTTGATGCAACATTTAGGCTGTATTTCAGGATGTTTTATAAATGCTATTTTGAGAAAGCTCCTGCTACAGCCTTTATATAGTGTTGCACCAGCTAATCTGACTTCCACAATTTGGCCTCTTTGAAAGTCTGTGAGGTCTGACATCTTATGTTCTCGGACAAAATTCAAGAAGACATACTGCTATGATATATATTTTTATATTAAAAACTGGTAGCTAAGATTACATTTTAATGCTTACGAAGAGCAATCTTAAATGTCACTTTTATTCAAATTTTGATAACCACCTGTATATATATATATATGTTTTAAACCTTTTTTTCAGAATATTTTTTCTCCTGAAAGTCAAATGACGAAGCGTTAAATGAACGTCATAATTCATATTTTGTGTCATTTTACAGAATTTAGATAATTTTTAATCATAATCACTTATTTAAGGTAAATAGATAATAATTCTATCAATTGTCCGTGTCTATGGAGGGAATGGGTCAAGATAAAAATTGGAAAATTCTTTTCTACTGATTGAGAAGGAGAGGGGGTGGTGTGTCTCCCACAAACCATCCCTGGAATTATTTATTCCGAATTTTGGTGAGACAACTCGGATTAAATGTAGCAGGAAGAATATTATAAAATGGCAGCCTTGATAAATTAAGTTGAAGAAAGATTAAGAAATTAAGTTGGTAGAATAAAATTTTTTTAAACAATTATATGTTTATTTTAATTTTTAAACAAAAAATTTTAAAAAGTAATTTAATCAATTGTAACAAATGTGTCACATATTCAACAATAGTAATCGGAACTGTATTATCTTTAAATTAGCAAAATAAAACAAGAATGTTTAATTTAATAACGAATTATAAAACAATGATCAAGCATATCTTTTCTTCATTTTTCGTTTTTTTATAAAAATAAGAAGTAAGTAGATTTAAATTGTTTTTTTTTTTGTTTTTATAGATGTATTAATTATCATTATTATTATAATTATTATGAAAAAGTTTAATTATTGATTAATTATTATACATAACAATGTCGCCATAAATTACACCAGTTTATCTTAACTTTTACACCACTTTGAAACACAGTTTTCCTTTTTATATTATATATATATATTATTAATGAGGTATTTTATTAATTCAACAAAATACTTTCAAATACATTCTACATATAATAAATTAATTACACAAAAATAGTTACAATTTTATTACTGTAAGGAATTTCTCAAAAATATAGAAAGGCAGAAAATATTTCGAAATATTTTCTTTCCGCTAAAATTAACTCTCTATGATTTCTCCAACCTCTTCGCTTCTCAATTTTTATTTTAATCATTGTTATCTTTTTTTTTTTCCTGCTAAGCTCTATTTTCTCTGACGTTTCTAGAATATTCGTTTACAAATTCCACCGAGAAATGAAATTCCACTAAAAATGATTAAAGAAACGAAACAAGTTCTGAGGAAGATGATGTGGGGTGGGAGACCGTTATAGACAAAACCATCGGAAAAAAATTAACCTCTCTCTCTCATTCATTTCTCCAATCTCTTCGTTACTCAATTTTATTCGTTATTATCTTGTTTTCCTGCAAAAACTGTCCTTTATCTAACTACCTTTTATCTGACGCTTCTAGAATATTCGTTCGAGAATTCCGCTAAAGAAATGAAACAAGATCTCAGCATGGTGGAGTGGGGGCGTTATAGCCACCGGAAGCTTTCATTCTGCAACACACTTATGCTTTTTAGGGGCAGGACGTGATCCTTGGCCGGCGGAGGGATCCCCTTCCACTTACAACTGCCTCCTTTTACGAGCATATATATATATATATATATATATATATATATATATATATATATATATATATTCCTTCTATATTTTTTAAGAGCACCCCCTGAATATGAAATATGAGACTGCACTATCTCAAAGCAGATTATGAAATTTCTTTCACAAATAACTAAAGCACGGAAAAATTTTAAAAGTATGTCCATATCTAAATGGTTTGCGGGGCAGTTAAACCCTAAAAAGTCTATCCCAAACCCCTTATCCCTAAAACCCCTCCCTCGTCCCCCCATCGGTGGGCTGTTCGTAGCATACATAGGTAGAACACAAGGTCCACCGATGATAGGAAAAAAAATATCTAAAGGGCAAACGGAAATAGGATAAAATTTCTTTCCAATTAGCATACTTTTGCATTTGGAAAGTGAAATATTAGAAACAATCAATTCACTTTGAAAAAAAGACTTCTCGAAACTTACATTGCGTATGACCTTATATTGCGTATATACTTCTTATTGCATATATACTTCTTATTACATATAAACTTCCTATTGCATATATATATTTTACTTAAACTTTCTTTGCATATTTATTTTAGTCAAGGTTTAATTAAAAGGGTCCTTGAGAAGTTTTTATGTTTTTTCAAATTTGCATGCTTAGTAATTAAATTTGAACACTTTCTTTTAATGCATCTAAAAGAAAATGTAATGTCGAATTAAAAGAAAACAGTAAAATTTAAATACAATGAGTACAGGCCTATGGTTATATTGAACTATATAATTATTACACTATAATTATACTGTAATGGGTACAGTCCTACAATTGACATTTTAAAACGATTACCTCAAATATTATACTGCAATCAGTATATAATAGGTTATCGCTTATTCTTAATGACAGTGTCACAGCGACATCCCATGTAGATTCGGTTTGGTTTGTCGCTCTGCGGTCATTTTGTGCACATTTCGGGATAATTAGACAGGGGCATACAGCTTAACGGGGATTCCGAACCACTCACAAACATCCATATCACCGCCAGGGATTCGAAACTTGAAACCTGTGGTTCCAAAGGGAAGAGAGAGCTAGCCAATTGGCCATCAGGTCGCTTGATGACTAGTGGACGCTAACAATTTGTGGGTCTTCGTCTGACTCATGATAAAGAACTGCTCCATTCTTAATGTTTTGAGATTAATGACAAGAATTTAATATGAGTCACTACGTTAGCTGCTAACTCTTAAAAAAGATAATTTCTAAGTTAACGTATCTTTTTTCTAATAAAATATGTAAAATCAGGTAAATGCGAAAGGAAATAAATTATTAATCTTATTAGAGAACTGCTCCTGTTTAAGTGAGATTAATATTTGAAATATAACTCGAGAAATGTAATATTAATGAAACATCCACCACACAGAGTACGATTAGTGAATTACATTTGCTTTGTAATTACACACAAAAAAAAAAACAGCTTCAAGTACTTCTCCTCTACATGGGAGCGGCCTGATGCCAATTGGCTAGCTCTCTGCCCTTTGGAACCACAGGTTTCAGGTCTGAATCCTGGCGGTGATATGGATGTTTGTGAGCGGTTCGGAATCAAGCTGTAGGTCCCTGTCTAATTATCCCGAAGTGGGCAAAAAATGGCCGCAGAGCGACAAACCAAACCAATGGTCATCTATGCACTCTTTATTTTTTTGCCATTGAAATTTTTGGGGGAGAGGAAAGAGTGTAACGGTTTAGGGATTACTTTTTTTTTTTTTTTTTATAAAATCTTGCCTGTATGTCCACTATTTGAAGATTTGTTTTTATTTTTCATGAATTCAAAAAAAAAAAAAAAAAAAAAAAAAAAAAAACCCACCAACTTTCCTTTTTTAATTGGCTTACTACTCACAGTTTCTTATAATTAAGCAGAATTTTCACAGACCAAAAATTTACATACTTAATTGCCTCGAAATGTTAGCGTAGAAAACAACAAAATCAAGTGATATAACAATCCTAATCACCGTCGAAGTCATATAATTTTTCCTCTTACAATTGTTCATTTATTAATTACAATTTAAATTCAATTAATCACTGCAAATAATCACCAAGTTCACTAATTACATTTTCTTACGCAATAAAGAAGCAGAATTAAATAAACATGATTAACAACAATTACATCATTGACATATGGCATAATAAACAAATGGTTTTTTTGATTTTCATATAACAAAATGAATAGTAGAAGCAGGAATTATAGGAAGGAAAGTTAGAAAATAAGGCTTTCATTTAAAAAGTTACTTACCACCATCAGGCAAGCAATTTCCGAAGCAGATTAGGGAGTAAAAAACACCATGATTTCAGGACTGTAAAAAAAAAAGAAAAATAAATAAATAAAGATCATACTGCATAATTCCTTATAATGAGTTAAGCAAAGTAATCACATGAAGCCATTAAACATCAGTTCACAGTAATAAGTATTTTGTCACGTTATCTGATAATGAGATATCGTTTATTTGAATTCCAATTAACCAAATGTATATCCTTATTTGATTCAAATTAATCAATGATTTAAATTAAGAATCTGTGTTAAGAATTAAAAATACATTGCATATTGTAACCGTTCTTCCTTCTACACACGGGCAAGAGGCAACACTCCCCATTGGTTTTTTAGCAGAAATGGTCAATCGGCCTCGAAACTCTCACCCGAGAGGAAGTACAGCGCAACTACGCATTTCTGTTGAAAAACGTTTAGTTTATAGTCTCTCATCCCGAGAAGAACTATATTAAGCGCATCTAGACGCATTAGTTGGCCTACAGACTTCTTACACGAGAGGAAGTACAGCGCGACTTGCGCTTCAGTTGAGAAACATTTAATTTATAGTCACTCATTCCGAAAGGAAATATATTTTGCTCATCCTGGGGCATTAGTTATCTTACATACTCTCATCCGAGAAGAAGTATATTTCACGCATCCTGTGCGTACCTGTATCGGGTTTTCGGCTTAGAAGTGGAATTTTTCCTCGAACCTATAATTATATGTCTTTAAATGTGTTGCATATTGCCTGCTTCTAATTGCATGCGTGCGGTGTTTGTGCGTATACCAATAAAGCTGTGTGCTCTCCAACCTGTGCCTCAAGTACCTCAAGAGTTAATGACTAAAATTAAAAATGTTGTGACTAATTATTAAATTAAATTGTTAATGACTAATTATTAAAAATGTAATACACAATTGTATTATGAATGAGATTACAGATTTATGTCTTTACAATACATAAAACTACAATTTGAATTTCGAAGGTAAGCCAGCTACAGTAAAATGGCACACTAACGAACTAAAAAGAATTATCACTATTAAATCTAATTTTTGGATTTAACTACAATTATATTTGGAGAAAAAATTTATACATTTTTAATAGAAAATTTCTTAATTGAAATTCTTTTAATTCAAAATTTCTTTGCTATTAAAATGGAAAATTAATATTCTTATCCAAGTGTGTGTATGTGACGAAAAAGTAAAAATATCTTCTTAGCAGCATCTAAAGAATCAAATTTCCGACGCAGTAAAACTATATTTATGCGATTTTATCTTTCATTTTTTTTTAAATTTAAACTTCAATATATTGAGGAACATTGAATGATATGTCGCGTAGAATATTTCCTCAGTAGTATATGGGAAATAAATCCTTACTATGACCTTTTCATTTTCTTTGCATAGAATCATTTTCGCAGAAATTGAATTTGCTTTCAATTACAGCACTTTCTGTATCAAACGACTCTATATAATTCAATTTATAAAACAGAATGAGAAGCTGCATACTTTTTTAAAGAAAGATCAGAAATATAAATGAGGAACTATTTCATTGACTTGCATTCGGTAAATAAATTTACAAAAAATTCACAATGTTATGTAAGGATATCGATCAATACAAATAAAATAAAACAACAACAATTAGGATACTAAAATTGAATAAAGAATAAAAATTCTTTGTGAGAAATACAAATATATGAATTTTATAAAATAAAAAATTCATCGGGAAATTTAATTTTGATTCGAACGAAATTGTTATTATTATCATTTTTATAATTGTGAAAACGTTATAAAAATGATAATGTTTATAATTATGACACAATTATGTTTATTAAACACAATTATGCTTATAATTGTGAAATTGTGGTACAGGATCAGAATATGTTAGTATTTCTTTAAGCTAAACTTGAAAGTAAATTTACATATTAAAATCACAAAAGAATTTAAAAAAAAAAAAAAATACATAAGTTTTAACATGATGTAGAAGTTAAGCAAATGCAATTAATTGTTCTAACAAATGACTGACTTGAACTTTTAAGAAATAATGTAACTTAATGAACAAAGTAAAATTGGCATTATTATATATATATATATATATATAATATATATATATAGGGGGCGAATTTGGATCCACCTCCTCGTGGTGCCCCTGGTAACTTCACTTAAGACGGCAGCAAAGAGATCCATACATCTCCGCGGGTGTTTTCGAAACGTTCTATAACGTGAACGTCGATGCCTTGGAGTACAACAAGCCCAGTCGAGGGGCAGCCAAAGGCAGTGGGGGTGTTGTACTTATTACATATCACCCTATCCGTGGAGCCGAATAAGGCGGAATCCAGCTAGTTCTAGTAGGTTCTGTCGCGCTTCTGGCCATGCAGTTCTCCTTAAGCCTTCGGGCAGGTCGGTAAAACTTATAGAATATACATATATATATACAGTCACTCAAAAATGTATTGGCACAATACAAGTTCACAGGATTTTTCATAATAAAAAAGTAAAAGTAATCAAGTCAGAAAAACTGTTCAAAAGCATTGGGATGCTGTCCAATAAATTAAGAAAAATATGAACTTAGTCAGTATCTTGTTGGGCCAATTCCCTTGCACTTTTAAAACTCTCGCAGTCGATTTCGCATGTTTTGATCAATTTTGCGCCAAATGGTTCGCAGATTTGGCTCTTCAAAAGTTTTCTGAACTCCCTGGTATTAGATATATTGTGTCATTGTTGGGTTTTTCCCGTCAAATAATCCCACTCATGTTCAATGAATGGGATTAAGGTCTGCACTCTGTGGGCAGACCTCAATTGTTAATTAATAAGAGTAAGAGCCAAAAATCTACGAAACCATTTGGCGCAAAATTGATCAAATCTATGCGAAATCAATTGCGAGAGTTCATAAAGTGCAAGGGTGGCCCAACAAGATACTAATTATTAACTTCATATTTTTCTTAATTTATTGACACAGCATCACAATGCTTTTTGAACAGATTTTCTGACTTGATTACTTTTACTTAAAATTGCAATCATAATTGTTGTAATATATGAATTTTTGGTTAAATTATTAAGATTTGCATTTATCAAAATGTGATATACTTTTTGGTATCATTTATTTATTATGAGAAAACTTTGAACTTGTATTGTGCCCCAATACATTTTTTGAGTGACTGTATATATATGTATATATTATTATATATATATATATATATATATATATATATATATATATATATATATATATATATAATGCCAATTTTACTTTTTGTTCATTAAGTTACACTATTTCTTAAAAGTTCAAGTAAGTCATTTGTTAGAACAATTAATTGCATTTGCTTAACTGTCTTAACTTATTTGTCTTAATCATACCAAAACAGTGGTACAGGATCCTTTTGCTACGTAAATATAGGCAGTATGTTTTTGATATTTTGGATCATTATCCTTAGTACGATTTAAAAATGCCTTGACATTTCTATTGTTCTCACTTTGCTTTAAAAAGTTCGCTTGACAATGTCAAGGTAGACATATTTATTCATTGTGTCATCTATGAAGTCTAAGTTACCCACTCTAGAGCATGCAAACCCAGACTAATGGATAGCCCCCTCCATATTTTAAAAATATATCACACATTTTTGATATGTAATGCTGTATTTATTGTGCGTCAAACTTTTGGCATACCATCCGGAATCCAAAAATGTATTTATTTTCATACACAAAAAATTGCATTTTCCCAAAATTCTGTTGGTTACTTTACGTACATGTTTGCCAGCTACATTAGAACAAAAAAAATAATAATAATTATATATATATTTGGGGCCTGAATGGCAGAGTGCCTCAGCACTCGGGTACCACAGGTTTCGGGTTCAAGTCCCGGCGGTTCCATGGATGTTTGCAGTGGTTCGGAATCCACTTTAAACCGTAGCTCCCGGTCTAACAGGATCATAGAGCTTTGCGGGGATATTGTTAGTCTGCGTCCGTAGTTTATCTTCAAGCTACACGCACCTCCTGGGTAGTGCTAAGTGAGTAACGTCGGTGCGGCGCTTGCCTTAAGGCATAAAAGCACAATTGCCTAAATATTTACCAGTTGCATTAGAACAAAAAAAACAAAACCTTACGTATATTTTAGATGCCAGTCTAGCTTTTTGATTTGCTTTGCTGATGTAGGTGTTTCTCACATTTACTCTGCCATGATACTTATGTTTTCTTAAAACATTTCTGGAAATTTCAGGATTTACAGATTTCCGAACCATTCAGAGTCAATTCTGAACCATTTTTCATTTCGGAGTCAATTTTACTGCGCTAGTTCTTGGATTAATGTGAAATTGTCTCACAATCCACTTTTCTTCGTGTTTACTAAATGTCCTTGAATGCACTGATATTTGTTTGTTTTCAGCACTATTTGGTTTCTTGAACTTGGAAAAATGGAAAATTAGTTCGTTGTATTGTTTTTAATATTATTTCCAACATCTTATTACCAAATTTCGTACATCAATCGAAATATCTTTCTTTGCACTACTAGTCCATCCGGAATCTTTTCTGCAGATACTTTATGTCTAAAATTTTAGTGTAAAAAGAGGTAGTAAATTAAATTTTATTGATGCGCTATATATATATATATATATTAAAATTCTCATTTCAAAATTATCGCAATACTTTTTTGACAACTATTTGTGTTTAAATTATATTTAAGCTAGACCAAATTGTAATTCTAAAATAGTAAGAAAATTTTCCTTATATACAGTTTACCAAATGTTAAACATATCTTGATTAATTCTGATATTGTTATAATGTGATTAATATTTTTATAAATAACTTTACATATTATGCATGACGTGTCCAATAATTTTTAAGTGGCATATATATATATGCCACTTTAAATTATTTTGTTTATTATATATATATATATATATATATATATATATACGTTAAATTATTCAGATGTGAAATATCGCTACTATATTTATTATAAATAAATTTTCTTACAATTTTTGTTTTTAAAGTTGTGCAATTAACTTATATCTGTCAAGTTTAATTTAAAATTCATTAATTTCAAGAATCCAAATTAACTATGCAATAACTGGGTTCAAAGTGACACTTTGCGAAAAACCATTATTCATTCAAATAACGAGAAAAATGACTGACTGGGTCATTGTCGGTCCATTTAAAAAACTGACAAGGTTAATCCTCAAAAAGGTCAAATTCACTCACTCAAATTCTCTAACCATAACCTACCAAATTGAAATCCTTGAAACATAGTTACAATTACAAAACTCGAAAAACTTTTCCAAAGTGGGCGATATTGCTCCGTAAGAGGCAGTAGGGGGAGGGGGGGTGATAATAATAAGGGAAGCGGGGGGGTGAAAATATAGAGTAACATAGAAAAGTTAAGAAAATTCAGAAAAACTCTTTGTTGACGATTCAAAGACGGCAGCCAACAATTCTGGCTACAAAAAGTGATACCCACAGTTAATCCTGATTGTAATATGACCGTGCCTTTTTAATTACATTATTATTATTTTTTTTTTTTATTTAAAAGAACGCGTGGTCACAAATTTATTAACAGAGAACATGGAAAAAGAAACCGTCTGCAAATTGCAAATAGCGGTAATTTAAGAATACTGCTAAGAAATATTTGAGGGAGGATGAATTCATCGATAACAGCATATCAGGTTCATCTTTTACTTTAAAATCCTTTTTAATGCTGTTGGTAATTGTAATTATATATATATATATATATATATTTTTTTTCATTTTTCCTTTGCTACCATAATTTTCCTTTTGTAATGTGAATATTAATGCTTAATCAATAATTTCAAGATTCAAGGTGTTTTATTTACAACGTTTTAAGACGTAGGTAGTTATATAGAATGCGTGAAAAATATACAAATTTTTGTACTATGTTTTCTTATTTCTGCCTTTAAGAGATATAATTCCCCGGTAAGGAGGCATTAAGTAAGTTTTTTTTTTTGTGAAAAAGGGTAGTATATTTGGTTTATCGCTCTACGATCATCTTGTGCACACTTTAGGCTAAACAGACCGGGACCTACTGTTTAAAGTGGATTCCGAACCAATACAAACATCCATGGCACCGTCAGGAATCGAACCCGAAACATGTGGTACCGAGCGCCACAGCGCTAGCCACTGGCCATTCAGGCCCCAAAGGGTAGAAGGAGAAATAAATTTGATTTGTCGCACTATCGCAATTCGTTTACCCACTTTAGGCTAATTAGACTGGGATCTACAGTTTAAAGTGGATTCCGATCTACTAACAAACATCCGTGACACCGCCAGGATTCGAACCTGAAGCTTGGTGGTACCAAGAGCCAGAGCACTAGCCAATTGGCTACCAGGCCGCTCTGAGTGTGAGAATAAGGTTAGACTAACAAGGGTTTCAAAAGCATTTCTTTATTAAGTAATTATTCAAACAAACGAGTTAACTAAATTTTAAAAAATCAAAGTTCAAATTTTCCAATTTTATCCAAAATCCAATCCAAAATTCTCATTTCTGTTTTTATACGTGGTTCGTTTTTAGATGAGAAAGTAATTAAGTTTTATTTTATTAACTATGTATTTTTATGTTATTTTTATTTAACTATGAATGTTTATGATACATTTGTATTTAACTATGCATTTTTAAGTAGTATTTTTATTTAATTATGCATTTTTATGTAGTTTTTTTATTTAAATATATATTTTTATGTTATATTTTTATTTAACTAGCATTTTTATGTAGTATTTTCACTTACCTATATATTTTTATGTTAAAACTTTATTTAACTATGTATTTTTATGTTAAATTTCTATTTAATTATTCATTTTTATGTTAAATATTTAACTATGTATTTTTATGTTAAATATTTATTTAACTTTTTGTATTTTTATGTTATATATTTATTTAACTATGTACTTCTATGTTTTTATTTAACTATGTACTTTTGTGTGTTATATTTCTTAACTATGTTTTTATGCTGTATTTTTATGTTATGTTTTTTTAATGTTCATCTCAAAACCAAGATATGATTCTAGAATAAGGTACAAACTACTGAGACAAGTTTACAATCTAAGTATAAATACAATGCAAAAACGAATCCTCCATCCAGTTACAAAATGTTTGATATTCGCTTATGCGGAATCAAAATTCACTAAATAAGGTCTAAGGTCACTCAAGTGATACTTTTTCCGAGAAGTCATTATTCATTTAAATGAAAATTGACTAGGTCATTGTCGGCCCGCACTGACAAGGTTTAATCCTATAAAAGGTCATCTCGTCGCAAAAATCTTCTTACTCAAATCCTACCTTTCCTGAACCATAACTTAACCAAACGGAAATCCTTGAAACAAAATTGAAGAAAAACCAGAACATCCCATTATTCTAACTGCAAGAGCTTAATAGTACAAAAAAGCATTTTCCTACCCTCCATTGCTTTATGTAGTATTTCTCACTTCGTATTAAGCCAGGTAAAAAGGAAGAGTTCTCATAAGCATGACTTTTATTGCAAAAACGTGCGTTGAAAATGGAAAATGGACCACGTTTCTACCAGTTAAAGGTCAAGACTTGGTCTCTAACTGTCAGTCTTGGCCTCATTTACATGGGGTTGACCACACCCTGTCTCTGGGGTGAGACGCCCAGGAGAAAAATATCGTTTGTTCAAAGGGCAAAGGCCTGCCTTATATCGTCTGATCTTTTAGATGTTTAAGTTGAAGGTAGATGCGTCTTGAAGGCACAAATAATGGTTGTGCAAGATTTTTTTTTTTTATCTATATAGGTGCTGCTGTTTCGTTTGAATTTTTTCTACGTATTGTTTACGTTTTTTATTGCTGGTTGAGGAGTTGTTCCGAATTTTTATTGGCTAAAAATCGTTTGTTCTTGCTCAATGGGGAAATCGGGGCTTTTGCAATCTTTTGAAGAAAATTGAAAAGTTGCGGCAGAACTTAAAAGTGATAAATAGTGTTAAGGCGAAAGAAGTGTAAAGCAAATTGAAAATAATAATAATAATAATTCACGATGAATTTACTAGAGATGTTGAGTCATTGTGTTTGGTGAAGCTTTCAAATTAGAAATTGTATTAAAAGATGTTGTATTGAAAAAGAAAAGAATATTATTTATGATGTAAAAAAGCAATTTTTATTTTTGTCTATTGTTGATTTATTGACAGATAAAATTGAAAAATGCATGTACACAATATAAATGTAATGAACAATTTAAATAAAATATAGTTGTTTTTCTTTTTAAGAGTTACATGCGTATAATATAAACGCTATTTGTTAATTTTAAAAATGTATTGTTTTTATTTAATAAACGACCTGTCTTAAAATGATGATATTTATATTACCTATTATTACCTTCTAAAGATTGAATTGATCTTTCACGACTGCAAATTGTGTTAAAAAAAAATTACTTTGAACTTGTTTTTAAAAAACCGCACCGTCAGAATGTATTATAGCATGAATAAGTACCTATTATTAAAATTATAAATTTCAAGCAAGGTTAGCCAACTGTTAAGCAAGTTAGCACAATAAGAAAGCATGTATTGCTGTAGCATGTGTTTTTTTTTATTGGAAGTTCACACTAATATTTCAGTTTTGTCAAAGTTTCACCTTTGGTTTTTATGTTGATTTGCGTTTATAATATATATATATATATATATAATTTTAGATAGGTTTGAATATTGGTATTTTTTAATTTTTAATAAAAAAAAGTGGTAAGATAGTTAATAAAAATGTAGTCTTTCATATAAATGTCATTCTCAGTGTCCTGCAATGCGAGACGGACATCCCATAAATGATCTACTCGATGAGAAAGGGGCAGCTTCTGTTGTGATGGAGCACCGGTAAGTAGAAGTCGGACTTGGTTCAGAGTCACTGAAGGAGGAGAGGACTTTTAGGAGGAACTGAGAGGACCTTAGAGGGAACTACCCAGCATTTGCGTATAGTATGGGAGAAAACCCGGATATCTCTAACGAGGCAAGATGATGAACATCCCAAACGCTATTGAGTCTCCTCATTTTGAAACAGTGTCTACAACAAAACCTCAACAAGCGTATTGAACCTCACCCCTAAATCTCTCCAGCGGCGCACGTTTGCCACTTAGCCACGTGTCGGGCACCAGAAAGGTTAAATGTTTGAAATGAAAACTGTCTTTGAAAGGGAAAACCGAAAAAAAAAAATCTCTATATTTATTTTTATTTAGGGCACATATTTCTCTCAAAACAGAGTGTATCCGGAAATCTTTTTCCCTTTTCGAGAACCACTACCTAAGGTAACGGGAGAAGCGAGCTATAGGGTGGTCCAAGAAGGTGAAAATTATTGGGCGTCCGTCTAGCTGTGTGAGAGCGACAGACAAAACAAGTCACGAAAAGTGTTTTGCTTAGCAGATTGGCGAGCGTGGAAATCAAGAAAGTGGCACAGCACATGAATATAAATGTTAAGTAAACAATCATTGAAAAGTCAAGATGCTGTAATGAATACAATGAATTTTAATAACGTGTAAGAAAAAAAAATTTTTTTTTTAAGTTTTGGTATGGTTTCTGTAATAAAGGATTATGTTAGAAGCTGCCCATTTTTTCTAACTGACAAGTAACGTTTTCTTTTGAGCAGTTAGGTTTGAAATTCATAGAATTTTAAATTAAACAATTATGAAATTCCGTAAATTTTTCTATAGTACGAAATTTTTTGTAATTAAACTTTGGTTGGTCGCGAAAAAGGTGAATAAGAAGAATAACGCACAAATATTATTTTTGATATCCCAGTCTCGTTAGTTCCAAATAATAGAAAAAAATTCGCATAAAATAAGGTTTGGGTATATATATATTATTCTGGCACTCAGTGCCACAGATTTCGGGTTCAAGTCCCGGTGGTGCCATGGATTTTTGTAGAATTCATTTTAAGCCACAAATCCCGATGTAATATGATTGTAGAGCGTTGGTCTGACTACTATATATATATATATATTTCAGGTACATATGTACATAATATTTATAGGCATTTTCCGGATGCACTCTGTTCTGCGAGAAATATATATATATATATTCTGGCGCTCGGCCACAGTGCTACGGCGTCGGACATTGTACTACCTACCTCGTAAAAAAAGGATCTATGTTTCGGAATCTGCCAGTAGCCAGATGGCCATTGGTCTAACATGAACTGTAATGCCAGAGAGATTCATAATAATTACTGTAATACTGTTTTTAATTGCCGACTCTAATGCCAGGAATGACACACACATACTCATATATATGTGCATAAATACTATATATATATATATATATATATATACACACAATCAAATCAAAACACACACACACAAATCAAAGGGTAAAAGTACAACGCTCTAACAGTAGATTAAGTATAAATATCCAGAAATGTACAAGGATGAAAAACGCGTATTGAAGTGTAGATATATATCATTTTTGCGTATACGCAATATATATATAATGAATTCTACATTCAGATATAATATTTTATATTCGATTCTTTTTTAATTTACGAATGTGTAACAATAGATAGATAACTCACAATATTGGCAACCTGGCATTGACCCGTCTTATTAATGATTAGTAACCCGTATAATTAAATAATAATCCCTGCGTTCTTATATAGCATTCATTATTTAGAAATAATCCTCAATCATCCCGATTAAGATGATCCGCTTGCACTTCTATCAATTCCCGATCGATATCACCCATTAAAAACGACCCCCCAAACCTTGCATCCCCAGAACAAAAACCCCTTTATCTTTGCAGCCCGTTGAGCAACTTACTTTGCAAATCCGCCTTTTGTATAACGTGGATGCGTGCTGCAATGCACATTCCCGTGCTACAGGTGGGCAATAAACGCGCACAGAGTCATCGGAAGATAAGGCCGGAACGGGACGAGACGTGACTCGCATAATGGAGGTCGCAGTGGTCGAGTGCGGTTCGGGTCGAACGGCAATTAGGGCTTGGCGTGTGTTCCTCTGGAGGTTCCTGTGTGAGATTGTTTTCTTTTTTTTTTAATAAGAAACATCACTATGTCGTGAGGTTTCTCTCTTGTTTTTTATATGTGAAATGACTTGTTTACTTGTTTGCATAAGAAGAGTCAAATGATAAAGGAAATGATGACTATAATAAATACCCACGGAATGACGAAGTTGGTATTTCTTATCGAAGTAATGTTAAGTCTTTAAATAATGTCTTTAATAATCTTGTCGTTTCATCTTTGATGACTGCAATGCATTCTTCAATGGTTTTTTTTTTTTGTATTGCATTATGTCAAATAGGAAATAATTTAACATTTTCATCATGTTTAATTAAAAAAAATAATAACGCAAACAGTCGTAGTGAAAGAAAAATATTTTCATGCTCACGTTGCAACTATTCGATGCGTTTATTTATTTTTATTAATTCAATTCCTTCTATTAGCTCACACTCTCCCTATATAAATCTTGTTCAAATTTTCAATCGTTCATAAAACACATTTTATTCATCCACTCGAGTTCAAATACACATGGATGTTAATACAGTTTGTTCAAATATTAATTCAGTAATTAAATTTAATTAATTAATTTTATTTTTTTTTTAGATTTAAATTGCATATATATACCAATAAATGGCGCGAGATGTAAGAGAAAAATTTCAACTTTATTTGCAAAGAACTTTTCTGTAATATAGTGGGAAAAAAAGTAGGAATTGATTTAAAAAAAAATTTTTTTTTTATTACTTGTTTTACTAAGAAACATCAGTATGTTGTGAGGTTTTCTTGTTATTTTATGTGTGAAACGACTTGTATACTTGTTTGCATAAGAAGAGTCAAATGAGAAAGGAAATAAGATGAAGCATAAATGATGAACTATAATAAATATGTGAGGAATGACGAAGTTGGTATTTCTTATCGAAGTAATATTTTCTTTGAAATACAAACACATTTGTTTAACAGCATGCATGAATCTTGTCATTCATCTTTGATACTGCAATACATCCTTCAATACCATATGTCATAAAATAAATTTCCTTTTCTTGTATTGTATTGTATTGTATTATGACAAATAGGAAAGAATTTATCATTTTCGTATTTAATTAAAGTAGTTGTGTAAAGGAAGTAGTTAGCTATTAGTTACTATTAGTTTAGTATTAGTATTAGTTACTAGTAGTTAGTTATTAATTTGGAAGTAGTAGTATTTAACAAGTAGTTGTAGTAAAGGAAAATGTAATTTCATGGCAACGTTGGAACTATTCAACGCGTTTATTTATTAATTTTTATTTAACAACTGAACATAATTTTTCAGAAAGGTCAATATACTGTTTTTTTCTTCTGTATATATTGTTTGGTATAATTAATAAAAAATGAGACGTGAATGGTTGTATTTTTAGAGCTCGGTGCCACAGGTTTGGTTAGAGAAGTAGTGGAAGTTTGTAGTGATTCGGAATCCACTTTTAAAGGTCCCGGGTAATAGGATCGTAGAGCGTTGCGGGGGTATTGTTCTATTGATATATTATGATGGGGTATTGATGTCATCCATTAAAAATCGGTAGAACATCACGGAGCCAAGTCAGATTTCTATCTGCGGGTGCTTCATCACAACAGAAGCTGCCCCCTTTCCTTAAACCATGAGTCTATACGGGTTCGTGGACTTGGTCTAGATGTCTACCAAGTTGGATAAAAACAACAACAATAAAAAATGAACCTAAAAGTCCCTGCCCTCCTTTTTCAGCGACATGGTGGTGCACCCCGTGCCCTTCAGGAGAAATGGTCAGTTGGCCTACAGACTCTCACCCGGAGATGAAGCACAGCACAACCTGCACTCCCGCTGAGAAACGTTCAATCTGTCTTTTAAATGTGTTAAATAATGTATATCTCTATTTGTATGTGAGGTGTTTTGCGTGAGTCGATAAAGCTGTGAGTTCTCCAACCCGTGCTTCAAATATCTCAACCGAATCAAACCCAGTTACAGTCTGGCTGCCCAACCTGCACACTACAAAATTAAAACTGTTTTTAAAATTAAATAGAATAAAAAAATTAAATTCCTTTTTTTTTTAATTAAAATTAAATTTTTATTTTTTAAATTAAAAAATAAAAATAAAATTTATTTTTCTAATTGCGAAACAAGCGAAATAAATTAGTGATAGCTCCAATCAAATAGCTAACTTTTTATGAAATGTGAATAACTTTGACATTATTACTTATTTATAATCTTTCTTTTTCTTTTTATTTATTTATAATTTTTCATCTGCATTCAATCTTTAGTGAAAATTAACTACTCATTGCGTACTAGATCAAGGCATAAGACAAAAGACAACAGATTTCTGAGAATCATCCAAGCTAGTTTGGCCCCAATTAAAATAATGCTTGTTGCATTTTCCCTTGTTAAGCTCTCGTTTTCCAGCCATTAGGATTTGAAATAACGGTTTTTTTTTTTGAGTTTCTGACGTCTTGGTGTTTTCCAGAACTACAATGAGGTGATTATTGTTGCTTGTTAAGGTCTTTGGGGTTGAGATTGTTTATGGGTTAACGTGTTGCAAAGTGCTGCACAATTGCATATCCAATTACTTGGAGCGTTTTTGTTTTGGACATAACCAGACATAATAAATCTTTGTGGAAAAATCGCAATCCAGATGTTACTGTAATGAAATATTCCCTAGATTAAATTGGGTGTCACTGTTCTCCTTGTTTCATATATAGTCTAAATTTGGTTTGGTGTTTTGTGTTTGGTTTGGTATTTGAATTTTTTACTGATTAAGTTACAAATAAAGTCAATACACATATGAGAATTTACAAGTAAAAAATAAATAAATAAATGTTCGCGCAATTGAAATTCGGTAAATTGTAAATTTTTCTTATTGTTAAACATAAAAATTCATAGTACATCTGTATAAATGTAACTGCAAAAACAGATTTTCCTATAAATTTCTTAAGAAAACAAAAAAAAAAACATTTTATGCAAATTGTTCTTTCATATTCAGATAAAAAAAAAAGGTTTTTAAAAAAAAATAATGCCATTATTATGAAAACGTGACCAGAATACGTTGAATCATTTTTATCCCTCATGGAAGGAGGGAAGAGGGGTTTTTCATGTTTTTTGATGGAGCACCGGTAGGTAGAAATCTGGCTTCTACTTCGTGTAGCTGAGAAAGGAGGGCAGTTTATTACGGGGGGACTTTTAGGGGGAAGGACTACCCCCACTTTGCGTATCGTATAGGAGAAAACCCGGAAAATTCTCCATCAGGTAGTCCGACTCACGAGACAAAATACTGAACATCTCAAACGCCATCACACGTTTCTTCGATATTTATTACTTATTTATGTATTCTAATAAAAATTAATCATACAAATCGCAAATAGTCTTCAATGCAACACCAATTTTGTTTAAAATTTGTTTCCGTCATTTTATATAACCTTAAATGAATTTTTTTTGCTATACTCACTTTAATTAACCAAACGAGTCCTTTCTTATTATCATTTTCTGTTACCAAATTATTTATAATTTAATATCAATATATTTAATTTTGAAACCTGATGGGCGAGTGATTGGCACTCGGTGTCATAGGTTTCTTGTTCGAGTCCCGGCGGTTTCATGGATGTTTGTAGTGGTTTGAAATCCCCTTTAAACCGTACGTCCCGGTCTAATATGAGTGAAGAGCGTTGGGCGTAGGGCTGGCAACATTACCCCGTAAAAAGAAAGCATGTAATGTTTAAAATTCTGCTAGTAGGCAGATGGCCACGGCCCATCATGGGTCTGTTGCGTCATCGAAGAAGATTAGTTTGGTTTGTCGCTCTACGGTCATTTTGCGCACACTTTAGTCTAATTAGCCTGGGACCTACAGTTTATCAGGTGTATTCTGAACCACTTACAAACATCCACGCCACCACCAGGATTCGAACTTGAAGCCTGTGGTAGCAAAGGCCCAGAGAGCTAGCCAATTTACTTTCTAAATTTACTTTATCGAAGCACATTTACCAAAACCGAAAATGATTTAACTTTTTTTTTCAGAAATGAATATTTATTTATTTATTATTGTTATTATTATTAAAAATATTATTTTGATTTTTGAAAGATGAACAAATTAAAAATTTCTGTGATGCCACGCACTTCAATTATTCTTTCCTTTACTAAAAACAAACGTCACAAAAGCCTATTTTTTCGGAAAACCTTCTCTGTCCTTTAAAACCATTACTAGCATCTTCCACCCAACGACATTCCATCGAGGACATCATAGAACATTCCAGAAAAGAATTCTAACAACAACAACGACACAACAAAAAAGAAACAACCCTCCACGCATGCTTCGAAAAGATAGTTAAGAATCTCCCAATCTCGTCGCACGATGCTCTGTGAACAATGCTCAAACAGTTCCGATACAAACTTATCTCTTCGCCATCGCTCGTAAAAGAAAAGTAGAAGTTACTTTTACAACACCGAGGAGGCGCCCTTATCGTTTGGTGGTGCTCATTACCGGTACAGGTTCAATGGCCGGTGCCCTTTCATCGGGGCTGTCCTCCAAGACATTTTCGAAAAGAACTGCCATCCCCCTCTTGTCCTCCCTGCAAGAAAAAATACGACACTGTGTCGCACGCGAAAGAGGTTCATTACTACAGAAAGAGACACGCATTCACGCGACTGGGTAGGTATGCTGAAGGATTAGACCGAAGCTAACGTTAACGTGATCACGTTCATTTTCTTTTTGTTTGTTTGTTTCGAATTGGCAAAGTAGTGAATTTAATTTGCGCCCAATGTTGTACGAAAAGGATTTTTCTAATCGTTTGGTTTAACGTGGAACTCTAACGCCGTTTCTAAATAGCGTTGAAAATATAGTTTGATATTTTACCCAGGAGTCAGAGTAGCTTGGTAGATAATGCGTTCGATTTTGGAACTGACTGAGCTCAGTTCCTAACCTGAGAAGAAAAACTGAACAGAATTTTCAAGTGTTTCTATTAAAATATTTAAAATAAATCTGCAAAAAGCAATTCTCTTGCTGGGTTTAAAGCTGAATTTCCACCAGACACTATAATCGCACGTCGTAACACGTCAGCCAATTGAGGGAGCAGGACATCAGTCTGGGAGATACGAGGACAACAGCCTGTCACCTCAGTCAGTCAAAGGTTTGTGATTAGCTGATGTTATGCGATGTGCGATATTAGTATTTGATGGGAATTCAACTTAACGAAGTTATGAAATCCTAAATGCACCCCTAGAAATACTCGCTCTAGAATGTAGAAGAAGTGTAACAACCCATATGGATAATTGGGGACTGGATAACCTAGAATTTGTTATATATCATCCATTCTAGTGGCGTACTGTCTGGGGTTAAAGTGCCCGGCTTTGTCAACATTTCCCAAAGCCCACCCCTATTCTCTTTGCTTATCTGCAGTTTTCATGTATTTCAGTAAATGATGTTAATAATAAAGCATCGATTAATTACGGCAACTTCTAAAACAACTTTTACACATGAACAATTTCAGAATCACATTAAAATTGTTTTTTTTAATCATTTTAATTGTTGTTAATTGGAAGTGAATCAATTTTTGAAGTAGAAAAACAAGTTACCAAACTCATCAGATGTTTGATCCGCAAGTAGATTTCCCCTTAGTTTGAACTGTTGAAGCAGAGGACATACTTAACTACCTACCTATAAGACATGCTGACGTAAGTGTTTCACTCAATTTGACATGGTGAATGAAGGCACCTGTCCCTATCTTTAGAATTGTGAGACGAACGCATAAATATAAAAATGAATGGAAAGGGTAGTCTTTAAAACTTTTTGCAAGAGTTTAAATTCATAATCAACACAATAAGTTGGAAAAGACTAACTATAAAATTATGAAATATATTTAATTGGCAAAACAAGCCTAATTGATACAAATAATATGATACAGATATAATTAGACTGATGGTAAATATTATATAAGTCATTCTAAACAATTCAAAGATTTTTTGATACCTTGATTTTCTATCTTAAAAATTAAGGAATCACATAAAGACATAACTATTTGTTATGCGATGTTGTAAATCGTATATTAATTTTATTAAATTCGCACTCATTTTTATTAATCATCAAGATAAAAGTGTTTTCTGTCTACCCTTTGATAGTGGCAAAAAGATTGCGTTTATTTTCTGTTTTTGCAATGGATATTTATGATGACAGTAAAATCATAGTGACACGATTTTTATATTTTGTTTATCCAATTCTTATGTATACAGACCATGGTTTGATTACATGGGTTGGTATCGTATATAAAATTTCTTGATAGCCAAAACACCGCACGAAGTTGATCCAATTCAAAACTAAATAAAATCTCAAACTTCTCATGCATATGATTGCTAGAATTTAACAAGAAGTTTTTCATTTTTTTTTTTGTTACGAAACAAATACGAGAAAAAAATAATAAACACAATTACATCCGAATGTATGCTCACTAATTCAACCTCAGAAACAACCCTTCCAATTCAACAAGAAAAACAAAACCACGAAAAAAAAAAACGATAATTTCTCAATTACTCTAAAACAAACGCCTATTTCAAAAACGGAATTGCACCCAAACCGTTAGAAATAAACGGACCACCGCGTTTCACCCTACATATAAACATATCAAACCCCATGCACCTCACCACTTCGGAGAGAGAAATTGGGATAGACCCCGAATTACTGATTGCGTCGGGTACCTTGCGAATCTAACAGCTGTACATATCCGCTGTCCACGAAATGAATTATGCATCGAGTCGTGGTTTTGTGTTCTGGCAGATATTTGCGAGGGTTGAACCGGGTCCGGTCATTTGCATCACTCTAAAAAACAATCACACGGACTTCTCGCGTAATATGCTAATTCTGGCAACTCAATTTGGCTGGCCCTGATGTATGGGTAATGGGGAGGTTTTGAAGCAATATAGGAGATAAAAAAAAAAGCATGGATGCAGTTGTTGTGTTGCTGGAACATGTGTAGGGAATTTTTTTTAATGCGTATTAAGTTTTGCAATGGCATTATAAAATATTAACTCGGAAAAATACATATATAGTAACACTTGAATACTAAGCAATTGTCATTACTAAAGCATCCTTCCATATTGCGAAAATTTAAAAAAAACTTTACGTCCTTTTATCCAATCACCACTTTTTTTCATTTTGAATGTTAAGCGGCGCATGCTCGCTTGAAAAGGGGAATAACAACTCTTATCAGGAGCCATCTCTTACCTTCGCACCGATGAAAAAAAGGTGAGAATGCATTCTTCCAAGTAATGGGGATTGGTTACTTTTCTTCAAATTCCCACCATGTCCAGCAACGAGTAAATAAAAAAAAATAAAAATATCAGGGACTTCTTCAAATGAAAAATTTCCTTCTGTGTTTTTATGAAAGCATTAAAAGTATACCTCACAAGACCTGTAAGTACATGGATTACCACCAAAATTAATCAATTATGTGTAAATTTATATTCCATTATCTCCTTACTTAGTGACGATTTATGTAAATCTAGTTGATCTGAATTTACTGCTTATCCACGATGAACTTGGTCCATATTAACTGAGATTATCGTGACTATATCTAAATAAAAATTTCCCAATTTCCGTATAGATATATAGAAAGTATAATAAATCTTGCAGATATAATATAATAAATCTTGCCTCTAGATATATCTTGCAGATATATCTAGAAGCTGATTTCCGAGAATAAAAATAATAGATATTCCGAAATAAATATCATTAAAATTATACTATTACCTAATTATTACCTAAAATTATGCTAATTATTAGAATTTTATCTTTATTTTCTAGATTTTACCCGAAGAAATGTAATTAGCATAAAAAAATATTCCATTCATATAGTTTTTTGAAGGGGTCACTTAATTGTGTATGTATATAAATAAATATAGATAAAAAATTAATTGGACTAAATATTTATGTCTTACATATTCTAAGATTATAATAAATTTAACAAGTATTTTAATAAATCTATTGTTTACACAAACATAGAATAAAACGTTTTACTAATGCCACGACAAGATTTGTACAGTCGTCTATCTCCTGGTGTTGCAGTGTGAACTCGAAAAACAATCCCCGTTAACTCACCCTTATCAGTGAGCCTCCAGTCGTCTTTGAGAAATTCGTAAATCCTTGATGCTTGACCAAAATCAGAAATTAAGCAGAGAGATGATTCTTCTTTCTGAAATATTTACAAATGGAACAGCACGCATTTCTATTTTCATCCAAATTGCAACAAACCGAATCAAAATACTGCTGAATTTGCCAACTGACTGATCGACTTTGGAAACTTGAAAACTGATACAACTCTAATTATCGATGATAATGATAACTGAAAACTTTCGGAAGCCAGTTAGGGCACGGCTTAAGATGTCCGTTTGCGTTTATGGTGGAAGATTCACGTTTTGGTTTTCATCGAAAAGTTGTTTCTGATTTTTTTTATCAAGAAATACATAACTTAGGCCTATTCACCATAATGAATCATCCACTAAAATGTGAAATATGCATTATGTCAGCCGTTAAACAAAATTAAATAAGCAACAAATTTTGCTTTACTTTTAATAAAATAATAAAATTATTATGATTATTACAAATTATTAATTTATTGTATCTATGAATAAAATGCAATTCAATAAAATGATAGTTAAAAAATATCAACAATTATTTCATTTTCTGCAATGTGAAGCAAACCGCCGTTGTCATTCAAATAACGAATTCATCGCTGCGCGGTCATCCAACTTTTATCTTCTCTAGCACAATTGCATGGCATACTCTATAGCCCATTGCGCGGGAACCAATGATGAAGCGCAGTTTATGGTTACATTAATTTTCTGTCACTTGTTAGACATCCGCTTTACGAAAGCGTGATATTGAAATTATTAGCTGTTTAAATTAAGATATGAGAATCAAAATTCTGCTGAATTTGTTAACTAGCTGGATGGCATTGGAAACTTGAATCCAATGATCGGCGATAATATTTTTAAAAACAAACTGATAGTAATATAACACAATTTTAAAGCTGTGTAAATGAAAATAGTTTCCGAAATAGTGCACCATCATATCAATATTTGTCGGAGCTTAAGTATTAGCTTAACTCACTAAAACCTTTGATGAAAGAAAAAAATGACTACTACTAAAGCAATTGCTTAGTTATTTAAAAACACCATAATAAATATTATTCATCGGATTTTAAAAAATATAAATAAAAGAAAATATACATATATTTTCAAATGTTCAATATTTAGCTTCGAACACCCATAAACACACACCTCCGCTTCCAAAACTTAAAAACATCCTTTTTCTCCTTTCCGCCGCCAACAACAATATTAAGAGTTCCGAAAATTCCTTTCTCGCTCGACCCCTGTTTAATATTCAAATAAAATGCAACTCATTTTCATTTTCTCCTGAAAAATTTCCAAATAAGACCACCACCACCCGTTAGAGATGCAAATATCCGTTAGAGCAGCAGCAAAAGCACTAGTACTAGTGCTGACGAGGTACGGAAACGGATTCGTTTCCCAAATCCAGGAGAAAACCGGGAAAAGATTCCTGGATCCATCCAGGAAAAGGGAACATTTATTGACTCGAAACGAAACGACATCTCCATGTCTCTCTTTTTTTACTTTTTTCTTTCAAATAAAAGCAGAATTGCAAACAGTTTTCCAGCGAGACGCAAATCGCTATTTACCCATAAAGTTGAAGAGTCCTCAAAACTGGCTTTTGAAAGTGCCTCCGCAATGACGGGGGATGGACCAGCCATTCTGAACACCCCTGAAAACGGTTCAATTAAAGTGTTTCATTTGGGAAAATACTTGTTGGAAAGGTTTGAGCAATCCTTTTCCTTAACTGGAAGGCCAAATTCACTTGCAAACTTTGCTGGAATGTGTTTAACGACTTGGTGGTTGTGCCATTTTAAGAGCCTTCTGCTTTGCTTATGAATTTCTTCAATAAAATTTAAAAATTATGTATTCGTTCTGTATTTTAAAACTCACTGTTTGTTGCTGTTTTATGCATCTATAAATTATTATTTAAGCATAGTCGGAAAAAATTACATTTAATTTATTACTTTTCATAAATGGTTTTAATTTATATCTATGGGCACGTTCAGTATGTATCTTGGAATGGAAACCTTGGAATTACAGATAAAATAAAAGGTTTTTTTCAAAAACCGACTACAAGCCGAGCGAAGATACTTTGAAAATTCAACCCTTTTCTCCTGCAGCAAACCGATTTTGCTGTGTAGTTTTCTAAATAATGCACCATCATATCATTATTCAACGGATCTTTAGTATTAGCCTAAATCCCTAAAACATTTGATAAAAGAAAATTGCTATGAAGGAGGGATTGCTTAGTTATTAGAACTGCATAGGAAAGTTAAATCCATTATTTGGCTATATATATTTTAAAAAAATAGATTAATATTAATATAATAGAATTATAAAGCTGTGTAGTTTCCGAAATAATGCACCATCCTATCATCATTATTCGTTGGATCTTTAGCATTAGCCTAACTCACTAAAATCTCTGATGAGAAGAAAATTGCTATTAAGGCGGAATTTGCTTAGTTATTTGAAAACAAAATAATAAAAATTATTCATCGGATTTTTAATAAAAATCTTATTTATTATATTTTCAAATGTTCAATATTTAGTTTCAAACACCCATAAACACACACCTCCGCTTCCAAAAACATAAAAACACCCTTTTTCTCCTTTCTCGCTCGACGCCTGTTTAATATTCAAATAAAACTCAACTCATTTTCATTTCTCCTGAAACATTTCCAAATAAGGCACCACTATCCGTTAGAGATGCAAATATCCGTTAGAGCAACAGCAGCAAAAGTACTAGTAGTAGTGTTGACAAAGTACGGAAACGGATTCCTTTCCCAAATCCAGGAGAAAACGGGAAAGGATTTTCTGGATCTATCCAGGAAAAGGGAACATTTATTGACTCGAAACGAAATCTCCATGTCTCTCTCTCTTTTTTTTCAAATAAAAGCAGAACTGCAAACAGTTTTCCAGCGAGGCGCAAATCGTTATTTACCCACAAAGTTGAAGAGTCCTCAAAACTCTTTGGTTCAATGACTTTTGAAAGTGCTTCCGCAATGACGGGGGATGGACCAGCAGTTCGAAAACCCCTGGAAAGGGTCGATTAAAGTGTTTGATTTGGGAAAATACTTGTTGAAAAGGTTCGAGCAGTCCCTTTCCTTAACTGGGAGGCCAAACTCAGGGAAATTCGCTTGCAAACTTTACTTCTCTGTGTTTAATTTGAGAGTTTGATGTGTCGTGCCATTTTGAGGGCCTTCTTCCTTTGTTCATGAATTAGGGTTATTCAAACACGTTGAAGTAAAATTTAAAAATTATGTGTTCGTACTGTATTTTAATAACTCAATGTCTGTTGCTATTTTATGCATCCATTAATTATTGTTTATGCATAGCCATGAAAAAAAAAATGACATTTAATTTATTTCTTTTCATAAATATTTTAATTTACATCAATAGCCACGTCCAGACCTGCAACATTTGGTCAAACGTTTCTTTTGTACCCTGAAGTTACAGATAAAAATTAAGCTCGTAGATTTTTTTAAACCAAAATCCGACAACAAGACGAGCTAAGATTCTTCGCCACTGAAAGTCAGCACAACCCTTAGATTGCCATCCAAACTGCAACAAACCGATTTGATATTGGTTACAACTAATCCTTACTGTCCGGCAGTGGGAGATGGACACCCCATGAATAATTGACTCATTGATGGAGGGAAAGAGACTGCTTTTATTGCGATGAAGACCAATAGGTAGAAGCCTGACTTGGCTCCGAGTCACCGAAGATGGAGGACAGTGCCTTTAGAGGAGACTTTCAGGGAGAACTACCCCGAATTTGGGTATCGTGTGGTGAAAGCCAGTAAAACTCCCACCAGCTAGTCCGACTCACGAGGCAAGAGGCCGAACATCCCAAACGCCATCCCATCGCCAAAACTGATATTAACAATATACGATTCTAAAGCTGTGTAAATGAATATAGTTTCAAAAATAGTGCACAATATATCAATTATTATCGGATCTTTAGTATTAGCTTCACTCACTACAGCCTTTGATGAAAGAAAATTACTATGAAGGCGGGATTGCTTAGCTATTTGAAAACATAATAACAAATATTATTCATCGGATGTAAAAAAAAAAAAAAAACTTATGTATGTTTTCAAATGTTCAATATGTAGCTTCGAACACCCATAAACACGCACCTCCGTTTCCAAAAACTTAAAAACATCCTTTTTATCCTTTCCACCGCCGACAACAATCATAAAAAGAGTTCCAAAATTCCCTTTCCCTTCCTCGCTCAACGCCTGTTTAATATTCAACTCATTTTAATTTTCTCCTGAAAAATTTCCAAATAAGGCACCACTACACCAGTTAGAGATGCAAATATCCGTCGAAGCAGCAGCAAAAGTACTGGTAGTAATGCTGACGAAGTCGGAAACGGATTCGTTTCCCAAATCCAGGAGATAACCAGAAAAGGATTTCTGGATCCATCCAGGAAAAGGGAACATTTATTGACTCGAATCGAAACGACATCTCCATGTCTCTCTTTTTTACTTTTTTTTTTCTTTCAAATAAAAGCAGAATTGCAAACAGTTTTCCAGCGAGACGCCAATCGCTATTTACCCATAAAGTTGAAGAGTCCGCAAAACTGGCTTTTGAAAGTGCTTCCGCAATTAACCGCCCTGACCCGCCATTCCAACACTTCTGAAAGGCATAAATTAAAGTGTTTGATTTGGGAAAATACTTGTTGAAAAGGGTGATTGATTTGGGAGAAAACTTGTTTTTTTAGCAGTTTCTTTCCTTAACTGGAAGGATAAATTTACTTGAAAACTTTGCTTGAATGTGTTTAATTTATGAGTTTGGTGTGTCGTGCCATTTTAAGAGCCTTCTGCTTTTGTTTATGAATTAGGTTATTCAAACATGCTCAAGTAAAATTTAAAAATTATGTATTCGTACTGTATTATAATAACTCAGTGTTGGTTGCTGTTTTATGCATCAAGACATTATTTTGTATGCATAGCGTTGCAAAAAATTACAGTTATTTTATTACATTTGACCAAACGTTTCCTTTGTATCCTGGCTCTACAATTCAAAACATTTTTTCATTTTTTCATTTTTATGAAACCAAAAAACAACAAGCAGAGCGATGATTCTTCCCCCTGCAAGCTGGCAAAACCTTTAAATTGCCTTCCAAATTGCAACAAACCTGTTGAGGTTTTTGTGCTTAATCATCGATGTCGGGGAACGCGGGACGGACACCCCATGAGTAGTCTACTCATGGATGGAGAGAAAGAGGGCAGCTGCTGTTGTGATGGAGCACCCGTGGGTAGAAGTCTGACTGGCCTCCGAGTCGCTGAAGGAGGGCAATGCCTTCAGAGGGGACTTTCAGGGGGAACTACTCCGCATTTACCTATCGTATGAAAAAACCGCGGAAAACATTCACCATATAGTCCAACTCACGAGGCAAGATGCTGAACATTACAAACACCATCGAGTTGTTTTCGAAACAGTACAACAAAGCCGCCAGCGGATGGAACCTCAGTCCTACTGCTCACCGTCCATAGCCACTGAGCCACGAGTCGGACAAGGTTTCATATTTTGATTCTTCAAACTTTCGCTGTCAAATCTGTACGCAGATGAAGTATTTTATGTGAATATTTTCCACATTTTATATTTTTAAATTATTTATTAAACTACAATTTAAATTTTCTTTTAATATTATTAATCCCATGCGTTCATTTATATTTATTATGCATGAATTTCTGTTTTAATAAAGCATTTTATTTTTTTTTGTATAACATTTTTCAACTAATTAATAGCTCTAACATTTTTTTTCCTTCAGATTAATAATAGCTATATATTTTTACTACACATATGTGCTTTAATTAAGTCATCTGTGCTGTATTTTATTTTTTTCTATGAAACAGTTTTAAATTATTTATCTGTGTTACACATTTACATAAAAAAAATTTTATAAATTACCAAACAATAAAACTAAAATTTAAAAAAAAAAATTTATGAATAAAACATCTATAAAATTTTTTGGTTTAATTTAATTTCATCCTGGTGATATAATTTTGTTAACTACTTTATACCATAAAGAGGCCACCGACAAGTGATGGAAAAAAAAGACACTGCCTCCGAATTTGCGTGTTCTGTATGGGAGGGAATGCAGACAACTCCCATCAGACAGCATGACAATCGATGCGAGATACACATATTATCATAATCGCCATCGAGTCACCACGTTACTGAAAGAAGCTTATACAGCAATGCCACCAGCGGATTCAAACCTCGGCCCACCTGCTCGCTAGCTGAGCACGATACCACTGGACCAAGAGTCGGGTAATGACATGCTTTGAAATAAAAATTGCCATTCAGCAAGATAGACTGGGATATCACTAATCACAACTGATAACGCTGTGAATCCTAACTGTACACCCACTATATACCATTATACACCATAACTATACACCATATTTTTTGTTATCTACGTTAAAATTAAATATCAAAAGTAGTATAGCACTTAATACAATCATAGTATCAAAGATTATTCGAGTAATTCACTGTACAATATTGAGAAAATGATGCAGTAATCGTAGAGTTAAACTGCAAGTAATAAAACTAAAATAATGCCCGTAAACTGCCAGTAATTGTATCCTTAATAGCTCAAATTTATATTAAAACATTATATCGTCTTACGGGGCCCGATGGTCGAGTAACAAATGCCGAGAGCCACAGGTTTTGGGGTTGAGTCCCGGCGGTGCCATGGATGTTTGTAGTGGTTCGAAATCCATTTTAAATCGTAGGTCCCGGTCTAATAATAGAGCGTAGGGCTGACAATCCTACCCCGTAAAAAGAAAAATATCTCCTGTCTCGAAATCTGCCAGTAGACACCTTGGCCCACTATGGAGCTGTTGCGTCACTGATGACGATGATGATATCTTCTTATATCTTGAAAAAAAAAGTTCTACATTGGCTCAACAGCCCCTTGGTGGGCGAAGGCCATCGGCCTACTGGCAGATAAAACGTTATATACATATTAAATTTTACTTTTAATACGCTAAATGAATAAAGAAAAATACATCAGTAATCCGTAATTCCTTTTTTTTTTTTTTTTTTTTTTTCCTTTTACTGTAGAAACAAGTTCCTTCAAAGCAAATCCGTGAAAAAAAAATAAATAAAATAATTTTTTTAAAAATAAAATAAAACAATAATTGGGTAGTGTTAATCGCGTTTATAGCATATATTCAAGCTACAAGTGTTCCGTGGGTAGTGCAAAATGATTGACAGCGTTGAAGCCCTTGCTTATGGCATAAAGATTAACTGTCTCTGTATTGCCCAACTGCATTATAACAATAGCAATAAAATAATAATAAGTGACATAAATATTCGTATATATCATTGAGATTGTCCGTTAAGTCGGGGTATGTACTGATCTCTCTTCATGTTGGAGGATTTAAATTTAAAAAATATCACCTAAATTCTTAACAAGCATGACAAAATAAACTAATTCTACTTTTAACCAAATTAGTTTTAAAAAACAAACTCTTCAATTCAGGACAAAACAAACAAACAAAATAAACAAATGTTCTCACCATTTTGATACATCACATGCGCGCACTGTCTTCGCGTACGAGCCACGAAGATAGAAGTTATAATAATTGAATTTCAAAGGATCAGCGGCTCCATTAGTTTAAAGCCCGTGTCCCCAACGATAAACGTGAGCTGCCTGCCCGAGTGCCAGGGAGAAGTCCTACAAGGGTTAACTATTCCGGAAAGGAAGGGTTTTACTGGCTTCCCTTTCTTTTTAATTGGATCAGGTAATAAGTCGGAAGGCCTTCCTAAGGTTTGTGCTGGGGATTTGTGCAAGTGTAATGCGTCGTGAAGTCATGTAGCTATTTTTCAACACTTGTCAAGGTCAGGCCGGGTAAATCTCATTTCAAATGTCAAAAGTGAGCTCTCGCTTAAATCTGTTTGTGTTGATTGCCGCTAATCCAGTTAGCTTCCGTATAAACAAATCGCAAGGTATTCCATAAAAAAATAAGATAATAAGCATAAACACGTTTTACGCATTGCATAAAAAAATGTGACATTTTTGATGATGCTAATCCTCTGAAAAAAGAAGAAATAATGATATACCCGTATGTGTGTTAAATATAAATCCATTGTTTATTTTTATTGAATGTAAAGAGATGAATTTTCATTTTTAATACACTAAGATGTCAATGTGTGTTGCGTCCAATCCTCAGTGTCCTGCAGTGCAGGACGGACACCCCATGAGTTGTCTACTCATGGATGAAGGGAAAGCATGGATGTGTGAAGGGAAAGCATGTGATGGAGCATCCGGAGGTAGAAGCCTGATTTGGCTCAGAATCGCTAAAGAAGGAGGGCAGTGCCTTCCGGGATTACTTTTAGGGGGACTAACTCCCATTTTGGGTATCGTAACCCGTAAAACTCCCACCAGGTAGTCCTGATTTAACCTCAGCTCTAATGCTCACCAGCGGCGCACATTACCGCTGAACCACTAGTCGGACATAAGATGTCGTAAATTCAGTAATGTAGAGCAAGCATGGTCATGGCAAACAGCATATTATATCCCAAAAAGGTGTTGTTGTTAGTTCATATTCAGCACTGAAACAGCAGACATGTGGCAGATTCAACGTTATCCAAGATGCATTATGAGAAGATTGCTGTCCTGCACCCAAATTGTGCCACTGCAATGGAGTAAACACCCCCAGAAAATGCTCCTTACCTTTCCCTACTAGTTCCGAAGAAGGACTTTTCGACTGACGGATTTACCATTCATGTTGCAATATAGACATGATAAAGGTCTAGAACGAGGTTTTTAGTAATGAAACTCAAAGTGCCATCCACTGGGCCGTTACAATCAACCCACAAAAAAGGTAAAAGTGAAATATTTTTAAGGGAAACAGGCCCATATTTACATCCCCATTACTGGACATTCACACATACATATATATATACAATTGTGGCTAATACATTTGGAGACGTTAGTTTAGATTAACACGAAACAGGTTTCAGTTGAGTTTGCTAACAAGCTGCTCGATATTGGAAGTTTCAAATTTGAGGCAAAGTTTTAAAAAAAAAAATATTAATTTCAGTGCCATTCTAGGGTCGCCAATAATTGAAAATAGTTTTCAAGGAAGTGCATTCAAAGGAGCTATAGTATTAGCGTCATTACCTGAAATACTTAAGTAAACGGAAACAGACAGGCGCAAAGAGAGTAATGAAAGGAATCTAACAGTATATATTAAAATATAAAAAATATACGTCTTTTATTCAGATTAAAATTATTAGTTAAAAAATAAATAAACGGTTTCTCAGTTCTTTTTTTTGCAATTTATTATCCAGCATTTTAAAATAATTCTTTAGGCAAATTTAATTTTTATTATTTTCATAAAAATTTTTTTACTAATATACCAACATACTATTAAAACAAAATTTTTTTATTTATTTATTTTTCTAATTTATTAATAATTTTTATTAATTAGAAATTAATTAGTTTCTATTTTGTGTAATTTATTTTTTTGAATTGATACATTTCACAGAATAAATATAACTTTAAAAAAAAATGACAAAAATAATTTAAGTTGTGAATCACGTTGACACATTCAATGCAATTTTGAAAAAAAAAAAAAAATCAAAATATGAACAAGGTCACCTTGTAACCTTTAAATACTTACCCATAAAATTAACTACATTTAAATAAAACCTGTGCTGTGTAGGTTTCCCTTTCAATAATATTCTTGGAAATAATGTTTTTGATACCTCATTAATACAATATTTCTCGCATTTATTACTTTTACGTCTTTAAATAAATTAAATATGGCAGCATCTTTCATATTTTAATTAGTTTTTATACCAGTGATTTATAAACAGATTATTTTATTCATTAATGGAGAGTACAGAAAATTAATTATTATTATTTGAAAGTAATTAAATATGCATTAAAATGTAACAATGAGAATAATTTTTGACTTGTTGAAAAGTAAACTTTTAAATGTAAATATAATGAACGATCGTGCATGCTTAAATAAATATTTTTCAACCTAACAGTATCAAAAAAAAAAAAAAAATTCTGAAAGTATTGGATTTTGAACTTACATTTATAGCAGTAAAAATAAAAAGACTCGACTTAATTAAAAGTTTTAATTAAAAAGAAACAAATTAATTAAAAGTTGTAGAAAATATGTCCCATCCTCCAAAAGGCCCTACAATTTAAGAACCCCGGCATTAAAACTTTAAATAAATTTGATTTCTTACCTGTGATTGAAGTATTAAGGTTTCGTGGCATTTCTTAGCCAATAACTCCTTCACCTGTAAAATGAAACAAAAAAATATTTAAGTTTTAAAATAAGAATGGAATAAACACAAAAATAAGAAACGGAAAGAAAACTTTTTCTGTCTCTTTTGTGAAATGCTGTTTCTGACTTACGGAATCCGTTTTTTATATGTTGACTACTTTAAAATATGAATACTTTTGTGTTATATCAACGTTATTTTTGTGGAAAGAGATGGCCAAGATTCCCATATTTGTGTATTGTATGATTGTGAACGAATGCAATAACTCATCATTGGGAATCGAGTTCGAGTCGACTCGCCTTGCATCAATTTCAACTACAAGTCGTGCAAAAATTAATATAGATTTATCTATATTAAATAATGTATTTTCATTATTAAAAAGGAGAATTTTAATTCGTTAGCAACAAAAAACGAGATTTCTTCTGTTAATTGCACTAAAAATATGTAGCAATACGTAATATATTGTACATTTACAAAAATATATATTATATGTTGTTTAATATTTTAAAACTTTTACTGTGGAATATATTGTGATAAACATGGCTCCAGAATAATAGTATCATTATTATAATTACCGTATGATAATATTCTTAAAACATTCCGTCTAGAAAATTTGTAATCCATTCCAGAGATAAAATTGTACATTTAATTATCATATTCATATAGTATAAAATTGTTACCATTGTACACCTTAAAAATTACATAAATGCCATTAATAAAAATTACTTATGTTCTAAGAAAAAAAATATGTTGTAAAAAAAGCAGTTTTATTTGTTTCTAATTTTTATAACTGAATAAACTTATAATGAGAGTGACTATCATAAAATACGAAATGATCTTGCAACGTTGCATTTACCTATAGTTTACAGTTATAATAGTTAATTACTATAAAACTAGATAATTACTTATTCCTAGCGAAAGTAAAACAGAAATTTTAAGACTCTGCGCCGAATATTTCAATAATAAACATGGCATGAAATGTTCTGATTGGTATTCACATTCAGCAGAGTAATTAATACCACCTTTGAAATGGGCAAATGTTATATGTGAGTTTTTAAAAATTCGAAATTATCGTACAAAGATTTTTTTTTGGTTCTATTTCAACAATTTCTCATTTTAATAAAACAAAAATTTAATTGATATAATTTAAATTTATTTTAGTGTATTTAATTTATACGAAAATCTAATTTAAATTTATTTTAATTTATTTAATTTATGCGAAAATCTAATTTAAATTTATTTTAATTTAAATTTAATTTATACGGAAATTTAGTTTAGTATTCATGTTAAAGGCAGACCACCCGGTAGATTCTTAAGTTGTAAAGCTCTTTTGAAGGTTTAAAAAAAAGGAAAGAAGGAGTATGAAATTAAAAAAATCAATTTAAAAAAGAGTGTGAACCTAGTAGCAGATGGGCTGAAAAGTTTGTAGGCTGACACATAGATGGCCCTACTAGTATGAAATCCATATGATTTTTAGTTAGACCTAATCTTCAAGACACGTGCTCCATCATTTCAACCGGAGTCCAATCGACAGTCAGCCGAGTGGACTGCATGTGAAGCTAAAAATGCTATAACTCACATACTAATAATGCAATAGCTGTCCAATTTATACACGTGTCTTTTGAAGGTTAAGGCTAACTAAAAATTATATGGATTTAAACTAATAGCGCCATCTATGTGTCAGCCTACGAACATTTCACCTACCTGTTAGATGCTATTCTTGGGTTGGGTATCTTGATAAAACATCCAGTATGATTAATCACTCTTGGTTTACTACGAAAGTCGAATCAATATAATTTCTCTAATCAATGTTTTTACTTACTTTTATTATTATATTATAATTATTTAATTTACGTTAAATCTAACTTTTTTATGCTCCATGAGACTACAGCGGCGTGATGGCCAATTGGCTAACGCTCTGGCCTTTGGTACCGCAGGCTTCAGGTTTAAATCCTGGAGGTGGCATGGATGTTTGTGTGTGGTTCGGAATCCACGTTAAACGGTAGGTCGTTGTCTCGTTAGCCTAAAGTGTGCACAAAAATGATCGTATAATGACAAACACAAAAAAAACTCTCTCAAATATTTTGCATAAATTTTTAATCTACTTTAATTAAAAAGATTAAAGACATCTGACAGTTTATTGTATATCAATGCTTAAAAAAATTCATAAGGCAAGTTTTCCCCAGTTCAGATGTTGCAAAAATAAGTAATAATAAACTTAATAATATTTCAATAGATGTAATATATGATTAGAAAGCAGTCGTTATAGGTAGAAAGCAATATAAATATCCTTTCTCGATAAAATTTCAAGAAGTTCCTAGATCAACACCCTTTCTCAGAAGTTACAGGGTTTGGAACTCTATTAACTGCAACTGTCCCAATCTGCGAGTTCTTCGAGTATCTTTATCTGGCTCTCATCATGGGCAAAGTGCTCTTTTACGTTTGGCGAGACGTAACGATTAATTTGAACTCTTCTGCCCTATCAAGGCAGGTAATTACTCGCACGTGAATGTATCTGATTCTTCTTCTTAAGAAGCTCTTGGCCCCTTCATCGAATAGGGTGGTGGTAATTTTATCAGTGATTAATAGCCGGATTTATTACAAATAAATAAATTTATATATGTTTAATAGCTTAACATTATCAGTGATATTTTATAAGAATAGGAAAACATTTTATTATTTGTTCTTGAAGGAATATCAGTTCGAAGTTAATGAAATCAAACGCAAATCAACATCAGCTTGAGATTTTATTTTTATCAATCAATCTTGCTTTTCGAAATATTTTTTTAATCATTTCATCTTTCAATTGACATGGTGATTAAACAATAATCTATTAAGCAAAGTACAAGAATATGCATATACACAAGCTTACTAGCATATTAGATGCATATGTTTACTAACATTTGCATCCAGATATAAGTATGCGTTATTTTTCCATTATTTCACATTATTTTTCTTTCACGTAATATACGTTATACGTTATATACTAATTGCACGTTACGTTATACGCTATACGTTACTCGATTCGCGTTTTGTACGTTATATACTTACACAACTACGAAGATATTCTGGATCTTAACAGAAGAAATACAAAAAATAAAGTGGGAAAAAATAAAAATAAAATAACATATGCATGTAATACACACAACTAAAAATAAAAACATATAGAAATATATACAAATTAAAATTTAATATATGGTGAATTAAAAATTGGAGATTCTGAGATAATCATTCCAAAAATATCTACGTATTATAATAAAATTTCGTATCTTTCTATTGCTAAAAAAAAAATCGAAAGAATTTTTTTATTGTAATATTTTATTCATATATAATGTAATAAAATGATGTATATTTGAAGAATTCACTATCAAGACATAAATATTCCTTGACAAATTTAAGTCGTAGCATTAAATATCTGGGGCCTGATGACCCAGTGACTAGAGCTCTGGCGCTCGGTGAAATAGGGTTCGAGTCCCACTGATGGCGTGGATGTTTGTAGTGGATCGGAATCCACTTTAAACCGTAGGTCTCTGTCTAATATTACTACAGAGCGTTGGGTGTTGGGCTGGCAACCCCACCCCGTAAAAAGAAAAACATCTCCTGTCTAGAAATCTGCTAGTAGGTAGACGCTCTGTGCCCGTCGGGGCTGTTGCGTCACTGATGATGATTAAATGCCTAATTCTGTTTATTTGATCTAATAGTTCAAAAAGTTGTGGTTGCTGCGATATAGCTATGGATTCGATTCCGCCAAATTAATTTGAATTTCTAAAAAAAGGCAGACAAAGTTGCACTTTATAAACATGCTTTTTAATGAATTGTAAGGGATGCTGGGAGAGAGTTTTCTAAGTTTTATTCACATTTAACACGAGTATAATAACCCTCAGAAAGATATTCAAAAACATTTTAACTTTTTTTCATAGCAGGTAGTATTACTGTGGTGAGCCCATGATAAATCTCAATATACCACAAATCAAAATTATCATTTGGTAATAATCTGAAATCATGATGATTAATAATAAACTACTAAAAATTATAAATAAATCAGTGCATGAATTGAATCATGATGATTAATAATAAATTACTAAAAAATCTAAATGAATCAATATTTGAATATAAAATTAAATAGTTGAGAATTTAATGATCATTTTACATGTATTAAAAATAATAACATATATTATTAATAAAATTTAAAATGACAGAATTTTCGATGGCAAACTCAGTCTTATTAATATCCCAAACCAATTAACTTTAAACAATACTGCTGAGTATTGGTTGGAAATAAGATGTAGAAATGTTTAAAAAATCTATTGCAGTTAAAACTTTAGAATCCAATTACTTCTGCGATGAACACATGCCATAAAATTTTATGACATCGTTTCTGAATTTAAATGGAAGGATCAACAATTTTCACTTAATAGAAATGAAAACATGTTTCTTGGACAGATGATTATAATGTTTTCTTTAAGTTACTTTGGGAATGGTTATCAAATAAACAATTACATAAATAAACGAAAACATATGCGGGAATTTTCAAGGTAACTGAGTTGTAATTAAATAATATATTTCTTAGAATTTCATTTTAAATTTGCTTAATTGTATAAAAGATGCATTAAATTTATAAGATGCATTAATAATCTTGGACTTTAATACCAAAAAACCCTTGAAACTTAAACACGTTTTTAAAAAAAAAAATATATATAAAAGAAATATTTTTTTTTTTTGCTTTGACGTAAATTATTAAACAAAAAATGTACTTTAAATCTTTCTAATGCGCAAAAAAAGGAGAAGATTATATTCTTGATTTGAAAAACTTTTTTTCTATTGATTTTTATGCTTATATTTAATCCTATGAAGGCTCTCTATAAATAAAAAGCATGATTCTCTATTGTATTTAAGAAATTTAAAATTTTAAAAATAAAACAATATAATATATTTTAATGAACCCACAATGTTACAATAGATTTTATTAAATAACTATGGTATAAATTTATTTATAATTAGCATTCGTAAAACAAACACATTGTTCTATTTTTCGAATTCCTTTAATCTCAGAAATCAAATTACTTTATCAATAATAAATATGTTTTTTTTTTTCATTTAAAAATAATTTTCTATCGAAACAAATTAAGTTATAAAACTTCAAAATATGTATGAGCCATTAAAAAATATAAAATACTGTTTCGTCAAGAATACAAAAGTAAATTCTTGAAGACATAATAATTGGATTATTTCCCTTCACTAAAATTTTCTTAAATAAAAAGCAGAAATTTTACTAAAGTGCATAAAAGCTTGAAATTTTTATTTTCACATAAAACCTTTAAAAAATTTTTGTGTTGTATTTGCATTTAAATTTTCTGTTATGAAAATAAACTCCTTTTATAAAATTGTCATTTTTTTACACTGTAAAACTGTAAATTGATCATATGGAATGTAGAATTTTGTGCAGATTTTGTATTTTAATGAAATTAAAATTGTTTAATTTTAAAAAAGATATTTAATAAGTTAAATTGAAACAAACATGTAAGTAAGAGAATGCGTTGAATTAAAAAGTTATTGCCTTATTCAATTCATCAAAAATATTGTCACATTGTTTTAAATAGGGCCAATATAAATTAATTGATATTTAAATTGCTTTCGGGTTCGAATCTGGCGGTACCATGCATGTTTGTAGTGGTTCTGTATCTATTTTAAACCATAAGTGCAGGTCTAGTATGACGTATATCGCCCAACTAGCGGATTGGGCGTAAGGCTAATAAACCTACCCCATAAAAAATTATCTTTCGAAATCTTCCATTAGGCAGAAGGCCTAGGCCCACCATGGGCTGTTGAGCCAAATATGATGATGATGACGATTTAATCTGCAGTCAGTACACATTATATTTTTATTCTGAAGAATAATTTTAACCTCGCTGTTTAGTAAATATGTATAAACCATAGTAAAAAGAAAGTTAATAAAATTAAAATAACAAATCAGAAATTAATTTCCTAAAAATAAACAATAAGCGTTTTAATAAAAACCTTACACTGCGCAGTTAAAAAAGATGTTATAAATTCATCAGTTAGAAAATTGATTTTAAGAACATTTTAAAAGTTTTATGTTGTTAAAAAATCCTTAAAACATCGTTCTAATACAATTATCTCATTTGGACTTAATATTTTCTTTCAATAATCCTAAAATATTATCTTCGTAGGTTTTAAAAATATTTCATCGTTTTGAAAAAAAAAAAATAATTATTAAATTAATAATAATTATAATAATAAATAAATTAATAATTATTAACATTATTTTATTATAATGCATATATATATATATATATATATATATATATATATATATATATATATATATATATATAAGCATTAACATAAAAGATATTTAGAAAATAAAATTGAAACAAAAGGGAAACGAGACTGAATTGAATTTAAAAAGTCACTTGTCCTAATTGCGTCGAATATATTGTCACGTTATCACGAATATCACTTCGACTATAAAATAAATAACATATAATGCATTTAAAAATATTTCAAAATGCTCAATAGTATTTAAGGAGGTAAAATCATTTACAATTACTATTATAATTATAAAAATATTTTTCTTTCAAACTTTAAACATAACATATACTCAAGCACTTTTCTTCTAATTTTTTATATACATTAATATATACGGCACTAGAAATAAATAATTTATAATAATTAAATTTTAATCACAAAAATTTTAAAATTCAGAAAAATAAATATAATTATAACATCTTTAAATTGTTAAAAATATAACATTTAAATTTTAAAAAAAAAAATCATCACAAAACCTAATTTTCCAAAGAGGCTAATAATTCAAAAATTCCTTTTTTTAAATTATTTATTTACATTAATTAAATTTTAATGAAAAAATTTATAAAATTCTGAAAAATAAATATAATTATAACAGCTTTAAAGTATATGCTAAAAGTATAAAATATTTTAAATTTTTAAAAAAAATTACATAGTCTAATATCTTCTAATATCTAATAATTCATAAAAACATATTTTTTAAATTATAAACAAATTGCATTTATTAAACATAAAATCACCTTCTTTAAAAATAACTAAGCATTAACTGAGATATTTATCTCATTTTATAGATATTTAATAAATGCATATGCATATAATAAATGCATATGCATATAATAAAATGCATATATATATATATGCATGTAATAAAAGAACAATTATGTTTTTAATCAATTTTAGTTAAATTTTTATTTTATTAAAATATTTTGTTAATTTCTTAAAATCTCACAATTTTTATATTAAAGAATTAATACAAAGGGCAAATAAATAGATAAATATTAAAGGGTTATGCATATTTTTAAAGTTTATAATTATAACAACGTCAATAAGTTATTATAATATACCTTAAGAACACTAATAATTCCCAAACTCACATTTTTTTCCACATAGATTCGTATACATATGCTTGCTAAAAATTCCCTAAAAGCAGAAACGCAGAGCATCTGTCAACAGAGCGCCAACGCAAGCGGAATAAAATATAAAAAAAGAGAAGAGCACTGCATTACCTATTCCAGAGGAGTGTCTTCTCTTCGCATCAGAGCATCCCTCTCTAGCATCACTGGATCGAGTGATAAATTGGAGCAGCGATCCCCTCAACTGTTGCATACCGAATGATTCGTGGAAAAGTGTCACGACTCATGCGCCCACAACTCTTTGTGCCCCGTGCCCCGTTGGCGAGGGATTTGGCGACGAATTGGCACTCGAGCACTTTTTACGGCTTCTCATTTAACTTACAAGCAGTTGTCACGTTAAATCTGTTTGCATTCTCTTTACTTTGTCGTTAGATTTGTTTCTCATTTGAAGTCATTAGTGAATTAAATGTTTGGTGAATGTTATTTTGAATAATAGGGCCTGAATGGCCGAGTGACTAGCTCTCTGGAGCTCGATACCACAGGTTTTAGGTTCGAATCCGGGCAGTGCCACGGATGTTTGTAGTGATTCGAAATGCACTTGTTTGCAGGTCTCGGTCTAGCATTGTAGGTCTAACATGATCCTAGAGCGTAGCGGAAGTATTGGTACTTCGCGTCCGCAGCTTATCTTCAAGTTACAAGTACCACCTGAGTAGTGCTAAGTGAGTTGCGCCGGTGCAGCGCTTGGCTTAAGGTATCAAAGACAACTGTCTAAGTGTTTGCCAGCTGCATTCGAGAAATGAATATTTTGAATAAACGAGTAATGCTTTCATTTGACGTAATGATTTTTATATTAAAATATTTTATACACATAGTAATTGTTTTGCGGCCTGATGGACAAGTGGCTAGAGCTCTGACCTTTGCCATCGCAGGCTTCAGGTTCGAATTCTGGCGGGAGCAGGGATGTTTGTGAGTGGTTCGAATCCACTTTAAACGGTAGGTCCCGATTTAATTAACCTGAAGTGTGCAAAAAATGGCAGTAGTGCGACAAACCGAAGCACTAATTCTTTCTTTTTACTTATTTGCTGACATATATGACTTGGCGTTTACTACGTTCAGTAAATAATGTAATATTAGTATGGCAACTCGATGCTGATTATACTTATAGTGTTGAGTTGTTGAGTGTTCAGTAAGTAAAGTGTATTATTGCACTATGTGAATTTAGCATTAACCTTCCATTATATGCAATTAAATACTTACAATTAAATCATAGTTTTCACAAAAGCATCACTTCAAAAGTCATTCAAAGAAAGATTTTTCAGTCTTTCGCTTTGAAATACTTTTCTCCTTTTTCATTGTCGGTGTGTTTGGAGATGAGTTTGGCCCTCGAGCGAAAAAGAAAAGCATCATTTGAGATAATGTATTTTCATTGTAACCGTCAGCTTGTGTGGATTATGCAGATTATGTAGTGTATAAAAGCAGTTTGCATGAATCACATGAGCTGAGCTTCTGGAGATGATTATACGAGTGCTTGGTAGATGTATTTTTCTGTATAATTTGAATCTAATTTCATTCGAGTTGAGGAAAAATTTGTTGTTTTGTCATTTTTATTTTTACTACGTACTTAAACGTGTATTTTTAAAAAGCATGTACATTTTACAAATTATTTCTTTGTAACATATTTGAAAAAAAAAAGCAGAATAGGCTGAAAAGTTATATTATATATGCAAACTTTTGAAATGAATTGTAATTTGTATTCAAATGATCATATTATAACAAGTTGAACACAAACATACAAATAATGTTGCCTAATCAATTAAAGTTTCAGTTAACTATATACAGGAGCATGAAGGGAAATATTTAAAAAATAATAATTAACTCAATTGTTTACACTTTTTTTTTTTTTTTAAATTTTAAGTTCAACCTTAATCTCGTTTACATTTTCAAAATTCAATTTTTTAACTAATATCAATCTCTTATGCATAATAAAAACGTCGGCGGAATCAATGATATCACTTCTATTTTCAGACGTACAAAATTCGAATAATTCTCATTTCGCAGTGCTGTTAAGAACTAATATTTATGGATTGTGTGCACCACATTCTCCCTCTATGTGCAAAAGGCACACTTGCGAATGTAACTAATTCTCCGATTTTGCTTTTAACTAAAAATCATGTATACTGAAGCTAATAAATTTAATATCCATTGTCAAAAAATTGATAAACTTGAAAATCCATAAATACAACAGAATATAAACATATTGCTTCATTTTACAGACAACAATAAGTGAATTAAATATATATTTATTCCTATAATATAGAGATTAACAGGATAAAATTAGGTGATATACAGTTATTTTTATATCAAAATTTTGATTAAAAAATAAATTAATCGAAATGTATTACAGAAGCTAAAATAATAAATTAAAAAATTCCACAAATTAAATAAACATATGATATAATACTGAAATTTTATCGATCACATATCATACAATATTATATATATATATATATCGATTGTCCATATACGATATACTACTAAATAATATATGTTATAGTTCGAATCTAGCAATATATTAAACTATATATTAGAAAATATGATTAATAAATCTAATATATAAATTATTTAATATATCGAATACAGTTATATTGATTATCTAATATACAATACTATATATATCCATTATCTAATACAATATAATGCTGAAAATATGTTATCTTTAGCAAAAATCGTTATATTTTCAATAACTGGTGTCGTCAAAATCTCTTTTGCTATGTTATATATAAATTTAGACAATGAAATCCAATGTGTCGCCTTTTAAATTGCAATGTCAAAGATATGTCAATGTCATTTTTTCCATTTTTTAATTTTTCTTATAATAAATTAATTTATAAAAATTGTATCCCAGCCAAACCATTTGTATGGAAAAAAATAATACTTCCGAATATAATAAATATAATTATTTGTTAAGGTTTGTGTGTTTCTTTTGAATTTCAATTCTCAATTGAGATGTCTTGGAAACAAGAAAAAAATTTGTAGTAACAGACTAAAATTTGTAGTAACAAAAAATAAAGCAAAGAAAGTTTTGTAATCTATTAAAAATCATAAAATTCTGAATATTATATTGTTGTGTGGACATAAATATCAGCACAAGGAACGAAAATAATTTTTGTGAAAAATAAACACAAGCAAACTCTTAATATTGAGATTTTTATATAAATTTAATATTTAAACTGTTATTTGAAAGGCAATCAGGTGCTCCCCCAAAAGCACAAAAGACGGCAAAGAAGTAATAATGCCGTTCATTCCTGTCACAAAAGAACGGATATAATTTGTTTAAGACTACTATGGTACTTAAGAAATTAAATGATTTTGGTGAAAAGGTAGAAAAATTAAATAACTATCTAATTTAGGAAAATAAAAATGACATTTTGCCATCAATGGAAATTCTGATAAATCAAATTTTAATAAAATATTGATCAATAAAATGGAGAACTATTTCGCTATACTTTGATTTATGGCAAATTATAAGTCAAAGCAACATTTATGATTTAATGCAGGAAGATAAAAAAAAAAAATAATTTTTTAACTAGAAATCTCATTGAAATTTGTAATTGCCATTATTTTCACTCAAAAATATTAATAAACAAAAGGATAAAAGAAATTTTAAGAAAAATAATTAAACAAATTATTTTGAATTTTAGTGAGTTTAATTCGATAAAACCAAAAGCAAAAAAAAGTCAGATAATTTTATTTTTGTTTTTCAAACGACGAAAATTCTTTTAAATAACTTTGGCATTGCAATTTAAAAGCCAAAAATTTTTCATAAGGTTAAAAAGTTGGTGAAGAAAAATCATTGAAAATAAATATTTTCATTCCAAATTCATATTATTAAGTTGAATATTTTGACTTTAAGAGACTGACAAATAAAACAAAAGAAAAGTCAAAGATCGAGGATATAAGCTATGGTTGAGAGAAGGAGAGACACAGAGGAAATGTGCGGGAGAGCTTGTTGTAGTGCCGAGGGGAAAGACTCTTTAATTTGGAGAAAAGTCGACAAGGACTTTGGAGATCGCCAGAAACAGTTGGAGATTTTGGAGAGAGTCACCAGTAGCTTTGAAGATTTTGAAGAAAGTCGCCAACAACGTTTGATATTTTGGAGAAAGTCGCTTGGGAGTTTGAGAAGAACGTCAGGAACATTGGAGGAAGCAGTTTTGAGGAGAAGTCGCGTAAGTCGCTAGGAACTTTCGATATTTTGGAGAATGCTGCCTGGGGATTTTAGAGAAGGGCGTCAGGAACATTGGAGATGATCAGATTCAAGATGATCATGATCCTTTGGAGATTTTCGAAGAAGGTCGCCAAAGACATTAAAGGTATTGAAAAAGGTCACCTGGAGGCTTGAAGATTGAAAAAGAGGAGGTAGATTATTTCCAGGTGTCGTAGTCAATGTTTTTGAATCATCTGTAAATAATTAATTGCTGATTTTTCTATTTACTTTTAAATAAGTTATTGCATTGTATTTAAGTGATCTAATAAAATGCATTATATAGAATTCTTTTACTACATTCATGTACCTTCTGGTTTAGACGTAGTGGCGAAATCAGAATTTTTAGAAATTGGGAATTAGCAATTGAGTTGGTAAATGTCCAATTCCTACTGATGGAACACATTGCAGTCACTTTTTAAAAGACAAAATTACTCCGTGAGATTGTTGAATCATGCATGAGCATCACATTGGAATTGTCAGGATCAAATCGGTTTGCATTTTGGGTTTATCAGCTAAAGTAATTGGCTCAAAACTCTACAAATGATGCCGAACTGAAATTCTCTGCCTTCATGCACGACAGGGCAAATCTGTAGGCTGAAATGTCCTTCCGTTAAGTCTCGAAGAGTAGATGAAGAAGGGGTGAACTCCCACAGCTGGGGTAGTCGTTCAAAACTTTTTGTTCTCATTTTCATCCACATTATTCAAAAGAAAGTAAACTGGCATCTAGGTACATTAAGATTGTTTAGTAGTTGTAGTACAAGAGCTGGGCTTAAAATATTGATAATTTTAATAATAACTTAATTTTACTTGTTAAACCTAAAAATCTAATTTTAATAATAACATAATTTTACTTGCTAAACCTAAAAACCTAATTTTAATAACCTAATTTTACTTGAAAGATTTGGAATGGACAAAAAATTATATTCAGCTAATTATATCCCCTTGTTGCAAATTGAAAATTGATTAAAAAAATTTCAGAATTTCTGCCGGATGACACACAATAGCAAAACACTTCCTCCTGAAATCAATAATCACACTTTAAATCTCAGAAATAAACTATGAATGGCATACTATAAGAAATGGAAGACACTCAATGCGAAGAAAAACTTCATTGGTATAGATGAAAATTAAAAAAAAGAGTGTCTTTTGATCTTTTGTCTATGGTGCTTGCTAATTGTTATGGTTTCCAAATACAAATACACATACTCCAGTGGACTGTAAACACCAGTTTCTTTATTCAAAAACGCATTCTCACGATATTCTCATTTCTTGATCGTTAAAACAAGCTCAAACCCACGCAGAGGAGAAGTTATTCCTCTGTCGTCAGTTTACATTTCCATTTTTATGATAAATTAGTTTGTGGAGCCATTTATATTCATGAGGGAACAGTGCTAATTACGATTTTATATATTTCATTCTTGTAGAATTTTTTAATGTCTCTTAAACAGCGCAAATAACTAATATTTACTATCCAAACATTCTATTACATTCTCTCGCTTGTTACCTTAAACACACTGTCCTTAGTGTAATTAATAGAATTATATTATATACAAAGATTTAAATATTTCTATTTTTAAAGAAGATTTGACAACCTTTGCCTTTGTTTGAGAAATCTGGCGTCCGTGTAAGTTGCCTTGTCATGTTAATTTTTCTACTTGACATGTCATCTATTCATTTAACAAACAACAGACTCTTTCTATGGGAAAATGAAAAGCAGTTTTTACTTCGTCACACATTCCTTTTTAATTTTGTTTAGATTCTACGCCTTTATAAATAATTTTTGAACTATGCATATTTTAATGGCAAAATGTATATATAACAGGTGGGCTGAAACGTTCGTAGACTGACACATAGATGGCGCTATTAGTACCCCACCTGTTATAAACGTTATTTGTTTAACATCTATAGAAATAAATGACTTATAACCATTTTCCACTAGCTAGTTCAGCGTTGCACATCACTACGAGCAGGCCTAGATTTCTCCACACCAGTTTAAAATGAATATTCTTAAGGAAGCATCGGATCTCATTAAATTTATAAACAAATATTTCATACACCATGAAATGAAATAACGATATAGTTAATTTCCATATGAAAATATTCAATTGGCGATGTGGATAATATCCAGTAGACTATGTGGCTAATATTATTGACAGCAAGCACGGCTATCTCATCCTTACTGTATTTATAATATATCTAATGGGTATATTTAATCATATTATGCAGTTTAATTATAAATATTAGGATTTATCACCATGCACAAATCACGAAAATATTCAATGTTAATTCCATTCTTATATTTCATTACATCTCGGTTAGTTTATGCAACATAAATTTAATGTGAAATAAAAAAAAAAAAGTTGGATTTGAACTTCAGTGATATAAATTCAAAAAAAGTTGACTAAATTACTTTTTATGTGTTTTTTCCACACAAATGCTATGGATATGCTACAGATTGTTTTCCCATTCTACGAAAATAGTACAGCTTACGCATGCTATCTTGAAAAGAATAGTTTTTTTCCTTGCAATCTTGTAGTTGTTTTTCTACCCTATGAAACAAACCTGACAGATGTTTCAGCATTATAACCTCTGAAAAATTAGAAGAAATAAAATTTTTCTCATATAAAAAAAAAATTAGCGAAAACTCTATCAGCTTGAGCTTTTTATACTTGCACATATTATATACACAATCCAGTCACATTAATGTGACCACCACCTACTTTCGATGCCAACCTGTAATAACCAATCACAAAAGGCAGGTGGCAGCACATTGCAGTGGAGTATATATAAAGAATTCCACTTAATACCACATTCCATTTAAAGCCAGAATATACAAGAGTGTATATTCTGCCTTTTGACAGGTGGTCACATTAATGTGACTGGACTTATATTAACATAAAAGGCTTTCTAAAAACGTATGTGCACGTGTAGATGTATATTGGCTCTAATATCTGAATATGAAAAGTTCATTCTTTTACACTTTTGCTGGTATTATTTCCTTTTTTTGTCCCTCGAAAGATACACACAAATTGTTTGAACTTTGCCTCTTCTTTTTATACAAAAGTAATGTCACTGTTACTCCTTTTTTTTGATTTTTTGTGATTTTTCAATGAATAAAATTTACATTTCTAATTATTATTTAGTCAATGAACCCATGAAGTTGGTTGAATATATAAAAGCGGTTATTATTTTCAGGAATCAATTCTAGACATTAGTCTCACCTTCAATTTGGATGGTACACAATCAGAATGCTCGGAACCTAGGAAGCTTGTATTTATAAGTGCAAACTTACTCTTATAAGTAACAGTTGGGATATGCTATAACTCGCATACTAATAGTGCAACAGCTGTCACATTTATACACGTGTCTTTTGGAGGTTAGGGCTCACTAAAAATCATATGGATTTAATACTAGTAGCGCTATCTATGTGTCAGCCTACGAACGTTTCAGTCCACCTGTTAAACGCACTTATATGCAAGCGTCTTTGCTCTTATATGTAAGCACATTATATAATGTAGACACTAATTAAAATGTAATCGTTTATCATGCTATATTACCAGAGATCCTCTAGATCAGGGGGACCAACCCGCGGGCTGCCATGAAAATTTTCCCATGCCCATAATATTTATTACATACACTTTTACAAAATATATTTATTTTATAAAGTAATGAAGTGTATTAAAAAAAATACATTATGCATCCATTATTTATGCATCCATATATCCTGTCCAAATTGAGAGAAAAAATTAACTTTGATTTTAAAATAATATTCTTGCGCAAACAAATATGGAATTAGTCAAATAAATATTTTTTAATGATTTCATTTTTTTTATTTCGTTTATATTTATAAACTTTTTATATTTTATTTTTAGTGTTATGTATTTCTTTACAATGTGCATTTAGTATCATTATTATTATATTATCTATGATTACATGTATGAAAAAATTGTAAACACAATAATAATAACTCATTATGTTTCAATTTTTCTCTCGGAAAATGTCTGAGTAGTAGAATAGTAAATCTAATAAGAAGATATATAATTTTATATGCGGCTAGGAAGCATTTCCAAACGGGCCCGTAAGATCCCCCCTGCTCTATATCAAATGCCTAGAATGCTAACGAATTAATTTACTAAAAATTTCAAACAAAAAAAAAGAAAAATTAAATCAAAATTTTATTATACATCTGTTTAAATGTTAAAGGCGAAAGCACATTCTTTATAACTAAATATACCAAAGAGAGCAAAACCAAAGTAAAAATTCAATAGATGAAAAAAAACACAAAGAATGTCCTGAATCCTTAAGTAAAACCAAACTTACGGCCTCGGTGTAAAGGAGGTAACTACGGATACAAAAAGAATTCCATTTTCCCTCAGAAGGAGCCTCACATTTAATAGATTCGGATTCTTATCCGGACAAAGAATTCGCCAAGCATTCCAAAACTAAAACTTTCCGATGTTGGAGGAATTTCAGAAATGTCACCTAAACATGTACGGAAATTGATTCCGTATACCTGCATAATGGGTAGACATATTTAATCAATGCCCTTTCCCGTTTAAGTTTATAAGTTGTGTTTTAGAATTTTTATTAACTAAGTATATCAACTGATATTTTTTATAAGATGCAGTTATTGTAGCATGCTATCAATTTTATAAATGCAGCACCTTATAAACAGAAATGTTCTGCATAATTGCATTGGCAACAACCTTTATAAGAGCGTCTAGGTTCTTATTGGTGGTGAAAACAAGTTTTAAGCAATAACGTTTCGAATATATCTTTCTGTAAAATCGAGCAATTTTTTAATTAATTTTAATTAACTTATAATTTGATTTAGAGAATCGCTATGTCAGTAACGAATTTTCCTCCCCTACCAATGTCCTTGGCAAACTTATTGACAATACTGGATGCTTCCAAATACTGGATGCTTTAATCTGAATTCTCCAAGATGTCTGCTACATTTCACATACATTTTTGTTTCACCACAATATGGGAAAATACACCAAATGAGACATTTTGGTGGTTGGCACCCTCTTTCCTCCTCATCGATACCCAGATGAAAAAAACATTTTGGGTTACATATTTAAAGAGCCCATCTCAGCATAGAAACAGAAACTTTCTGTTCGGCTTGGGATGTATGATTCGAACCCACTTTCCTATAACAAAAGCTTATGTTCCGAAAGTTTTTGATAGCTTTTTCAAAATTTGTACGAGATTTCGCTGAAAGATGATTGTTGAACCTAAGGCCTTTCATTCTTTTTGCAATAACAGGTGGCTGAAAAGCTCATAGGCTGGCACATAGATGACGCTACTAGTATTAAATCCATATGATTTTTAGTAAGCCCTCATCTTCAAACGACACATGTATAAACTGACAAACATATTATTTTTAGTTAGCCCTAACCTTCAAAAGACACTTGTATAAGTTTGACAGCTGTCAGATTTCTTGTGTGTGTTTTGAAGGTTAGGCTAACTAAAAATCATATGGATTTAATACTAGTGTGCCAGCCAACGAACTTTTCAGCCTACATGTTATATATATATATATATAAAGGTGAAACGAGAATTAATTGAAAAAAAGTCACTTGTCCTAATGTAACATTACAGATTTGATTCCAAGCAGTTTCTAAAACTTCTACAAAAAATAAATAAATACATACATAAATAAATTAAGTAAATAATATAAAAATGCATAAAATTTTGCAAGATTCTTTGCTGTCATGAGATTATTGCACCGTCGTACCATGCTGTCTTTACAAGTAACAAATATGAACTAGTCACCCCAAAAATTCAACCTATAATCCCTTACTTTTTCCTACATCTCTACGTGCGCTTCTACATTAACACATGAAAGTTCTAATCGCCGCACGTCAATCAGACCCACACATTGCTGCGGTTTGGATGGAAATTAAAATGCACGCGGTTTTGTTAGTAAACTTTCGAGAAAGCAGAATTTTCACTCAGTCTAGTGTCAGTTTTTGGTCACGCATCGAGGGAATTACGAACTTCCAGAAAACTTTTGAAGGCTCTCTCTCGTTAGAGAAGGTGAACAGGTGCTTGTTTATCTATCGTTCAAGATACATTCTTTTAAAAGTAAAAACTTCAAATAGATAGTGGGTTTAGAATTTTTTTTATCGATTTATCCTTATTGAATAATTTCTTTTCATTCCCAACTGTTTGATTTTATCCTTACTATATCATTTTTTATCTTTCACATTTTCATTATTTTATTCTTATTGTAACACGTTTTCTTATTGTATCTTTATTGTATCTTATTATTTTATCCTTATTTTATCATTTATTTTGTGTCACACTTTATTATTTTGTCTAATTGAGTCACTTCTTTGCTTTCATACCATTATTTTTTTTCCCAATTGAATCATGTTTTTTGCTTTCACACCTTCATTATTTTATCCTTATTGTATTAATTATTTTCAGATGAGTCCTGGAAATGTCGAGTAGGTCAGCCAGTTTTAAATGAACTTGAGATTGGAGAAAATTAAAAAGTTTTTCTATAAATTCAATTTACAGAAGTGTATATTGAATTTACACTTCTGCATATTAATTTAATATATTAATATTATATGTATTCAATGTATAGTTTTGGTGCAAAATTTCAGTGGCTAAAAGATTCAATCAAATTAATGAACTCCGTTTCACATGTTTTGTTTATTAATGTGTTGTTTTTTTTTCTTCATTGTTCCTGTAACTGTTTAATTGCACTATATATATATATTATATGTATTCAATGTATAGTTTTTCTAAAATATAACTATTTTATTCAATCAAAGAACAATTATTAATGTACATCCATTTATTACACTATCCCATAATTGTTTCTATAGACAATATAATCCATTTGTTTAAAGTTATTATATCGAGTTCCATTTTTTAAATGTAATTATAACGCATGTGAAAGTAATGAACAATAATCTTATACATTTCATAGATTAGATATAATAGTGCTAGAAATATGCAGGAGAAAGGAGGTATCGAATTATAGTACATTGGTGTCAAAATAAAAAAGAAGCTGTGAATATTGAGACAAGTGTCTCACATCGATCGCCTGAATGAGGTGTTCCTGGTTTCCCTCAATGAAGTGAAAGTAAAGAACCAGTTATCAGTGTGAGTCTTCTCAGAAAATATTACTTTTCTTCTTCATTATCATAGGAAATATTCGCACGAAGTAACGCCATCATTATAAAAATAAAAACAATATTATTGTCTATCCATCGTCTTTGCTTCCATACCTTTACTATTCTATCATTATTGTATTACTTCTTTTCACATGAGTCTTGGAAATGCTGAGCAATTCAGCTAGTTCTAAATAACTTAGCAAAATGAGATTGGAATGTTCTAAAATTTTTTTCAATATACACTCATGCCCATAAATTTAAGGATAATTCAGAATCACACAGAAATTGAACTGTAAAATAAAAATTTCACCTGTAGAATTATCACACACTCTTGAAGAAAAAATATGCAAATTACAGGAAACCACCAGATGACGTGGATAGTACGCCACAATGACGAGTGTAAGAGAGGGGTATATATGATTAGTGGCAAAGAAATAAAATTTTTCACAAAGCTCTTTAAAACCTTTCAGTGTAATAGCCGCATAGTTATGACACAAAGGAAGCATTTGGATGATTTTTTTACGTGGTAGAATTATCGGACGACTGGAATGTGGACGTACCCAGATGGAAGTATCCGGAGGAACTTGGAATCGCCCAGAGTGTCATCTCCAGGCTTTGGCAAAGATTCCAAGATGATGGTAATGTGAGTAGATGTTACAGCACAGATCGTCCCCGTTATTAACGCCGAATGAGGAGCCGGTATTTAGCAGTTAGCTACCGGCCAAAAGAAACAGACGCGAGAACTATTTTATTTATTTTTTCAAAGACATAAACACGATACCAATGTATTTAATATCTTTAATAGTTTGGCAAACCACCTATAAACATTTAAACAACTATTAAGTCAATTTATGTTTGCATAGATAAATAATCTATAGAATATGTGTTTGAGAAAAAGTATTTCATTAACAGCAGACATGAATTGATTGTTGCTTCTCGGTCTGTCCTAAATGAAATCATCTTCTCAGAGTGACTTGTTTCTGATCGGAATCACAGAACAGGCTAGTAAAGCAAATTGAAACAGAATAAGCGGACTATTTCGATATTATGTTGTTGTTTGTATCCCTTCTTCTCCCTGAGGACACAGCAACAAGGCAAATTCTTTTCCCACACGCAATATGAATGCATCTTTCTGCTTTTAAATGGAGCACCCGTAGGCAGAAATCTGACTCCACCGTAGAAGTTCTGCATTCTGAAGCGTGTAGCTGGAAGAAGGAAGACAGTGTTCTTTCAACTCTTAGGAACCTTACACCTCATTTTCTTATCGTAAGTGGGAGTAAACCTCCCACAAAAAAAAATGCAATTTTATTAACTTGATATGACATGATGTTGCTTTCCAACTTCTCCTCGAGAAGTGAAGCCGCCTTCTCATATTATGATCTGTTTCACGATTGGAAATCATGAAAAGCTATATGCTGATGATTTGTGGCAATAATGTTTTTGTCCTTGCCTGCACTATAATTCCTTATAAAACGCCATTTGATTTTGGAGAGGAAAGAAGAACACTTGTTTTAAACCTTATATTTTTGAAGAAATAAGGAGAAAAAAGCACCTTGATTTTATGACTACATAAAGCTACAACTATTCCCATCATGCTACTTGTTATAGAACTATTTTTTAAATATATATAAAAATGGTAAGTTCATTTAACATGTAAACTTCTAACAATTTTTCAAACTGATGAGGCATTAAAAAACCAGTCGTCATTTTACATATTAATTAAATACTTATAAGATATGTATTGATAGAAAACATGTATTTATTAATCCCAGACATGAATTGATGTTGCTTCTTCTCGGTCCTGAGCGCAGGTCGTCTTCAAAACATCTGTTTTCAAACGAATCACAGAAAAGAAGACTGGAAGGAAATTAAATTAATGTTTGTCCTTGCCTGTTACCTATAAGTAAGAAAACGTACTTGATTTTTTTCTAACTGAAAACATATTAAGTTTATTTTAAATATGAAGAATAAAAGTAATTTTATAACAACGTCAATTGGAACCATTTAGTATGTTACTTGTTGTGAATCATCGCTAAATATATGTATGCCAAAATAACATTTTATTTAATTAGATTTCAAATCGATGAATATTTGGACAAAACTATTAAATCAATTTATATCGTATATGAATAAATAACCTATTTATGAATATATTGAGAAAGACTTATCGAACACAACGCTATGACATGAATTGATGTTTGCTTCTTCCTGGTTCCATGAGTGAAGTCTATAAGTTGAAAACAGTTAATGCTGCCACAGACATGCAATAATTGTTTCGAAAACTATACTTGATTTTTTAGCTGAAAACATATATTTAACTTTATTTTGAAGGACAAGTACTATAAATTAATAATAAACAAAGCAATTATTTTATAAACATCTGGCTTATAATCTATTCAGCATACAGCTATTTGTGATAGAAACTTGTTTTTTTAAAAATATGTACAGAATAACAATTTACTTTAATAGTTTTCAAACTGAGTATATAATCATTGTAAAAAAAAACCCATTAAATCAATTTATGTCTCATAAATAAATTATTATACAGGATATACTGAGAAAAATAATTTATTTCTATTAACTTTCAGACATAATTGATGTTGCTTCCCATACAGCGAGTGAAGCCTGTCTTCCAATTTAAAGGTCTCCTGTTTCATTGAGTCTCAAAAGGGCAACAAGAGAAATTGAAATAATGATTTGTTCTTTATCGCCACCACAATCTAATAGAAATGTTTTTACTTTAGTTTTTTTAGCTCGAAAAACGATTTTAAAGAAAGAAAAACAATTATTTGATAACAATCGTCAAGTTCAACTATTCAGCATGTTGTAAGGAAGGTAAGGAATTGAAACATAAAAATACTTATCTAAAAATACATACAAAATAACAATTTAATAGTTTACAAACTGATGAATTATTGAAAATCTATTAAATCAATCTATTATCAGACAATTAGAAACATCCCATGGGAACATGCATTACTGAGAAAATGCATTTCTGGTTTGAAGCCAGACATGAATTGATGTTGCTTCTTCCGGAGCCATCTTCTAATGAAGGCTCTGTTTTCCCACCGAGTATAAGGGGGCAGTTAGTGCTGCAGTCACATGAAACTACGTTCTCGGTCCTCCTTACCATGTCGATAATTGTTAGAAATCTTCACTTTGGATTTTTTGAGCAGAAAACCCATTTTAGCTTTATTTTTAAAGAAAGAAAGTGCAATCATTCTCGCGATAACATCAAATTGCAACTATTCACCATGTCGCCCTGTTACGGAGCCTTCATTTTTAAAGATATGTATACAAACGATGGAATTATTTGGAAAATCTATATTGTAATAAATTTATTTTATTTCATCCAACCTAATTATGTTTGCAAAATTGATGAATTATTGAAAAAATCTGTTAAATAAATTTTATATCGTATATAAATAAAATAAATCCATAGAATATGTATTGATAAAAAAATGCATTCTTATTAACGTCAGACACGGAATTGATGTTGCTCCTATACAGCGGAGTGTAGTCGTTCCAACAAAGGCTCTGCTTCCCACCGAATCACAGAAAGACGAATTACGGGATAAGAAACTATGGCGTACGAAGTGTGTTTCGACTTTTGTCCGTCACATCCCTACAATTATCTTTATCTCCTGACATGTGACCGTTCTTGTGGCTAAGGCACTGGATTAATCACTCCCTCGCCCCGGTTCTGGGGCAAAACATAATAATTTTAAGGAGGTCGACAAAACAGTACAACAGATACATTCTTGATGTTTCCACCAACACACTGGTGTTGCCTTTAGTTCTCAATGGCGTGAGTTTGACAAAAATCACGCTGTGGTTTTTTTTATCTTCCTTTTGCAATTGTTGCTGAATATCGTTGTGTTGCTAACTGAGGTTCGGAACACAAATTATTGGAATTCATATATTTTTGGTTCCGTGTAATTATCGTTTTATTCATAAAATTATTTAGGATTATTTTATGGTATAGTTTAGAAAATCTGATGAGCTGTCGCATCAACTGGTTGTGCAACAAAAATATATTTGAAGGTTTCTGCAATTGTTTTTTATAGAATAAGTACTAAAATGTTTTTTATGTTCATTTATCAATAATGTTAATGAACACGGTTTGTTCCTTCTGGGATTAAATTCAACCTTCAAATGGTCTGAACCTTGAAAACAAATGAATTTCAATATTAATTAGGTGGTTTTGGCATTTATTAACTAGGGAAATGACAAAAATATTTCACAATCTTTATTTTTGCTGTCGAATTTTAAACTAAATACATAATACAGAATGCAAATTATTGAATTCAAATATATTTGCTCTATGTGAATATCATTTATTCAGAAAAATATTAGATTATTTTTATGGTAATTTAAATTCGACGAGTGTTTATCAACCAATGAATGAAAAATTAGGCTTAGCTTTATTGTAATTGCTTGCGTTCTTTAGATATGGAATAAATGTTGAAAAGAATTTTTTTATGCTTATTTTTATTTTCCACGATGATTAGTCAATATTTTAACGTTATCAATCTCTGGGATTAAATTCATCTCAAATGGTTCTTGAACTTGGAATTTCAAATAGTAACAGTGTGGTTCTAAGTATCTCAAACTTGAGGAAAATACTTTTGATCTTTTTTATTTTACTTGAATTTAAACTTAAACACAGAATACAATTATTTTGGAATTCAAACATATTTTTGCTCTATGTAATTGTACTACCATTCATAAATTATTGATTTTTTATGGTAGTTTAAATTAATGAGGACATCAATTGGTTAAAACAAAACCTGCCTAGGCATTTTGTATTTTTATAGAATAAGTGTTAAAAAAAGGATTTTTATGCTTTTTATTTACCACATGATGCTTTAATCGTTTTTTGAACGTTATTCTAATACTCCTGTAATTCAATTCAACCTGCAAATGGTTTGAACTTTTTTGAATTTCAAATAGTAAAATTTAATGATTTCAAATGCCCCAAACTTGGACGATATAAAGCGTTTACAATTCCTAATTTTTGTTCTTACATGAATTCTTCGATTAAATAAAGCATCTCTTATTATATATTAAATGAGGTTTATTTCATTCTATTATGAATAAATAGAAATATAGAAAAATATAATAATAAGATACAAATTATAGAATGATTCAAAGTTGATTATTATATGATTACATAACATAGGAAGATTGGGCACTTATAAAGAATAATTAATTATTTTATCTTTCCTTATTTAAAAGAAAGGAAACATTTTTCTATAATTGGCTTTGAATTTATGACCACTGTGATGTTCTGTTGGTGATAATTATTTGTTTACTTGTACTATGGTTTTAAATCATCTTCAATGTAATTATTGTTATTGATTTATGAAAATTTTTTCACACTAATTTCATATTTCTTTTAGTTTAGTTGATAATAGCATTAAAGCAGTGAAACGCAGGATAATTTTTAAATCACAGCTCTATTCAGAACAGACTACATGCAGACAAGTCTTTATGTGCCTATTAAAATTCTACAACAGTAATTGTTCAACTGCTTAACGATTAAATTGGAGTGTTTACACTTGATTACCTTAGAGACGGTCTTCAAGATAGGCATTATAGTATTAATATTATCTTTTGTGATATTATAATATAACAGTATCTTTTTTAAAGATGTTTATTATTTTAATATTAGACAACTGATATCAGATAATTTTATCTTATTTATTTGAAAATGGCCACTTAAGAAAAAGTTTCATGACCTTTTCTAGCGAATTTGCCAAGAAGTATGCTCAAGACTGCTTATTTCTTACTTTCAAGGAACAAAAACGAATAAAATCACTTTGTAAACGGTGTTCTAGTAGACACTTAACACTAAAATTACAGAAGAGTAATATTACACGCAAACACTGCATCTAATATTTTATGAGAAAATTATTCAATGTCCATTTGCAACTGTTAGCAAAACCACACTTTCAAATGGTTCTCAGCAATCAATGTCTTGCTCCTTAACAAACTTTTAAAAATATCCTCAAGAAATTAAAATGTATTCCTTTATATTAAATGAATTTTTTATGTGATGTGAAAATTTAAAACTGAGCTACTTTAATTCTTTTAAAATTATGATAGGCAATTACGCATTAAAATCAACCTAAAAGTTCGCTCGTTTTATTATATTAAATTATTCTCTTGAATTTAGTACATCTAACTCCTGAAAGTAATCCACATAAGTTTTATTATTAGATTAGAAAGATTATTTATCTTTCAAAACAAAAGTGATTTTTTTGCCAAACAAAACAAATAATTTTTCAATTTCTTTTATCACTAAATTATAATCCCTGAATTAGATTATTTTAGAAAAAAAGTGTGGACCACCAAACATTTGTTTACATTTTTCTTTTATATTTATGCAATAATACATGCACATAATAACGACATATGGATATACACATAACACATTACACATATATGCATATATTAATTAATTATTTATATGCCAGTTTCAGTTTAGTAACTATCGTGTAAAATTATACTTTTCTTAACGTTTACAAGCTATTTTTAAAGCGAAATATAAAACACATACATGTAAACCGTCTTAGTTAATACAATCGAAAAAGATAATTTCAAATGATGGGATAATATGGTGTTCCAGAAACTTCAAATAAAATTATCCACCAATGATGGCAAAAACTCAGAGCCACACAGATTTGAGGTGACTTTACAAATCGAATAGTATTCCAATGTTCTTGACAATTTTATGGATTTTCCTTCTTACGTCACGCGGTTTCGGGGAAATTATAGAAAATTTTTAGAAAACTATTTACTGTTATTTTAAATGAAAAAGAGGCATCAAAAAGGAAAATTCTTTTTTCATCTGGTAATCATGTATTCAGCATTAGTGCCCAACAAATAAGTTGTTGGCACTGATGCTTAGGTGATAAACGACTTAAGTGAATAAACATTTATCTTGTAGTTGCAAATTTATCTTATTTATTTTTTATAATTAAAGAAAGGATAAAAATCATTTATATAAATACAATATTCTTTTTTATTTTGTATATGGGCTGTTATTAAATTAACCAAAGTTTAATATCAATCAATTCGGGTTTACTGCACTTTTTTTTCTTTTGATGTCATGATGATTTATTTTTTTTATTTTTTTTTTTGTCGTCAAATTTAATAGATAAAACGTACTTGAGTAGTTTTCAATTTAAATATTGTAATCCAATTTCGATTTTTTTCCTAGTTGATCTAGGTTTATATACAAGTATCCCTGTCAATTTTGTAGAATTTTGAATGTAAATTCCTCAGTATCCATAGGCGGTCTATCAACACTTATTACACCATCACAAAAATAAAAAATTAAAACCGATATTTCCTGATATCTTCATATTAGTCCCTAATCGTGCACTAATATTACTAAGGCTTTTTGATATGTTTTTTAAAATGTTTATTTATAGATCAAACACAAAGTTTTCAATAATATGTATGTTTCAAATGAAAATCTTTAATATGAACCTTCTGAACTTATTTTATTTAAGTACAGCTAAAATTTAACATGAATAGACTTAAATTTTTCACAATCATCATGAAAAAAGATTGCATCATTATCCCTACATGCTCTATGGCTTAATTTCTGACTGCTAATTAATGATTTACTAAAATATTTGGATAAATTTAAAAAGCACACTTGTGAGACAAACCATTTTTCTTCAAAAACATGTAGGCCACATGACATCTCAAAGTAAGAAGGATCCTAGACTTCCAGCAAAGAAAAGAAACAAAACATTCATTAGTGGGGAACCATAGGAAGTGGAGGAGGAGTGGCTCGCCCAAGGGTGAGGTTGACATGAAAACTATATTTCAACTTATCGAATTCAAAACTGTCTGGTAGACTGACAAATAGCGTAACTAGAGAAAGAATATTTTCCCACACTTCCGATCTGTGAGTATAAAATGATAAAAATTTTGGTTCAAAGAATAATCTTCCATGGAGATATATAAGCTCACAATGCATTTCTAATAATAAAAAAAATGATGATGTGAAATGTAAGATCCTTAAAGATTTTTAGTTATAAAATTATTGTTTTTATTTTTTTTTTTTCTATTTAGATTTTTGTTATCTTTAAACAGAAGAGAAAACCAAATGAAAACTGGATCGGTTGATGCTTAATGGCAAAAGATGTCCTAAACATAAATTCTAGGATGTAAGCATTTGATTCAGATTCAAATAGTTTTAAATAACAATTTGGGATATTTTCCTTTTATTAACTTTTATGACATAAAGTAAAACATACAGTAGATAACATTATAAACATGACATAAAAAAACATGAAGTTAATATTTTGATTTATATATTTAAAAGATATCCTTTTGTTTACTAATTTTGTTACATTAATTTTTCTTTAATCACAAGTTCAAAGTTTTCCAGCTCACAGATATATCATACCAAGCTTCGGTTTCCCTTTATCTTAGAGGGTTTTGGAATCTCCTCCATAATTATGAAACCAAAACAGTATACGCCGTTATGAAACCCAAAACAGTATACGCCGAGCCACACTCCTTCAAATTGTTTGAGAAGCAAAAGATGTCAAATAGGACTTTTAGGATGTTAAACGCATTTTATTCAAGGGAATCAAATAGTTTCAAATAAAACAATTTGTCATAATTTCATCTGTATTTAAATCTCATAACATAAATAAAACATACAGTGGATAACATTAGCATGAAGTTAATATTTTGATTTATAAATTTAAAGATATCACTTTGTTTACTCATTTTGTTAAATTATTTTCTTTTAATGAAAGTTCAAAAACTTGCCCTCAGATATATTGCCAAGCTTTTGTTTCACTTCATTTAGAGTTTTGGAATCTCCCTGCTAATTCCTGAAACACAATACGCTATACACTAAGCCACTCTCGTTTTAATTGTTTGAAGCAAAAAGATGCCATATACAGAATTCTACTATGCCAAACACATTCGATTCAAGAATCAAATAGTTTTAAATAAATCAATTTTGTCATATTTTCATCTGCATTTGAGATCTCGTAACATAAAGTAAAACAT